>CM031236.1:676205963-676482460 GCA_018340775.1 Taxus wallichiana var. yunnanensis
AAGATACATTTATTATTAGTTCAGTATGACAAAACATCAAACATTAAATAAAACATCCATAATCAAACCATTAAAACAAGATATCAAGATACCTTATCATAGTCATTCAAATCATTAAAGAAAATATTCTTAAAACGAACCAAGATATCAAGACACCAACCTGATCAATAAGTTAATTTATTTATTATTATTAGTTGTAATGACAAAACATAATTATCAATATGTTTTGTTTATTAAAACTATACAATCAAACATTAAAGAAAACATTAATCAAACCATTAAAACAAGATATCAAGATACCTTATCATAGTCATTCGAATCATTAAAGAAGATATTCTTAAACAAACCAAGATATCAAGACACCCAACACTGATCGATAAGTTAATTTATTTATTATTATTAGTTGCAACAAAACATAATTATCAATATGTTTTGTTTATTACAACTATCTGATCAAACATTAAAGAAAACATCCTTAATCAAACCATTAAAACAAGATATCAAGATACATTATCATAGTCATTCGAATCATTAAAGAAGACATTCTTAAAACAAACCAAGATATCAAGACACCCAACACAATCAATAAGTTAATTTATTTATTATGGTGTACATAAGCAATCAACAAAGCACAATCAACTAAATGTTGTGTTTATTACATCTATCTGAGACAAACATTAAAGAAAACATCCTTAATCGAACCATTAAACTATGATATCAGAATAGATCATGCAGGCCTGATCAATAAATTGTTTTATCCACTCATAAACCGTTATCAAAATAACATAATAACTTGTTCATTCACGATCATTCAATTAACATTAAATACCCATTAAACTTAACTAAAATATCATCAACCTAATATTAAATAAGACTCATTAAACTAATTTTCATCCGAGTTATACTACTTTACTCTTGAAAAGTGTTCGGACATTTAGCCAAAAATAATAATGGCTTATTACATAAAAATAAGACCAATTTATTCAAAATCTTTAAATTAAAATAAAGAAAACCTTTTACAAGCTGAAGAAGTTGACAATGATAATATAAGACAACAATAAAATAAAACTATGAACCACTTCACTATTTGATCCCTGACTCTCGAAAATTATATTTTTAAAAAGAAGCATAAGGGTGAAAGTTCCAGGAGATCTTTACAATTCAAAACATAACATCTGAAATAATAGTATATATTTCCATTTCTTCATGGTAGTATACTTTAGAGCGCTTTTCTGCTTTAATGGACAATGTTCCCATTTCACTATTTAATAATTAATACATGAATTTTTTTAAAGTAGTGATGTAACCACTTATCTAGATAAAAATGTATCCTCGAAGCTCAAGTAACTAACTATATTAATTTTCTTGTGAGTGCCTATGTAACCACTTGTCTAGATCAATAAATATTCAATAAGTTCAAATAACAATTAACTTATGTTAGTTATATATGTATAACTTGATTAGAATTGAATCGTACTCTGAAGCATAAAACCATGGTATTATGTGGTTAAATTGTTTATAACTGAAATTATTAAAATCTAATCTAGTCTGGCAATATTTCTTCAATTCATTCCTCGACAAAACATATAAAACATATATGAATTACAGAGGATAGCACTACACACTGGATATAAATGTAATTGGCCAGTAGCTAATCTTATTTGCCATAACATAAATCAAATACAATCATTAGATGTTTGTTTATTGAAAGCATGCTACAAAAAGCATAAAATATATAACAAACGTAGAAAATATGGTTAAAATATTGTTGTAAACAATTGGATTCAATCTAATAACAATATTCATTGTCGAGAATGGCATATAAAATATCCACGATATATGAAACTTACGAACCACGGGTTACTTGATTTATGCTTTCGACAACAACGATATGTTGGTTGTAACAACTTAAAAAAATCAACACACACACACGAGTAAAAGACAATTTTTTTTTTTTTGACTTACTTGACACAAAACACAACACTTTGACATGTCGTCACAAAGATTACTGACCAACTCAGGGAACCACTTGTGCAGGGGATGACCCTGAGGTTAAGCACGAGGCGTTCACACCCGAAAAGGATAATATACTTTTTTCTTTATTTTTGTGAGAATAACATAGAAGCCCAACCACAAGACTCTCTCACGGCTAGGGCAAGCCACGGTCAGAAATGATTAGTGGTTATTTATTTTGATAAGACACCCTTTAACTCATGACTTAAGTTTTGAGAGGATTGATATATGATTCGCATAAAACATCTTACCAATTTGAGTTATGTTCTTATACCTTTGTAGAGTAGTTCACTTAAAGTCTTCTCCTTTATAACAATTATTTGTTTTATATATTTATTTGATAAATATGGTGATTTAATTCCACGGGGCCATCTATTCACACTTACGTTACTAGAACTTCGTTCATGCCCTTATGACAACATCGGTTCACATTCAAAAACTTAAGAGAAAATTACAAGGTACCACTGGATAAAGTTAAAGGAAGAAGGTCAAATGAGTTCACCCTTAAGGCGTAATTAGTTCTTACTTGAGGTTTAATTGAAGCTTGAGGTTTTATACGTAATTATTAGCGCTCTTACTTGAAGCTTCAGCAGAAAGAGCTTATCAAGAGGAAGCTACTTACTTTTAAATAGTCTTAGAGATAAATTGAGTGGTTTCAAAATTTTCTTCTCTTACTTGTTAAATCTTATTAGAAACTAACCATTGTTTTCCTTTAGAAAGCTTATTTTAAGCATTCACCAAAAGAGTAGTGTTTATTAGTTGAGGTTACGGTTAACACGTTATATAAAATCACTTTGCGAGGATAGTCTCACTCTTGATTACTTAAGGTATTGTTTGTTTTCGAGTGGATCTCCTCTACAATGATTTATTTGAATAAAACTTTTAGGTAACCATGTAAGGAAAAGCCACCCCATGTTAAAACTTACATATAACCCATCAATCTGAAAGTCTTAGAAAGATTTAAATTAACACTTAATTCTCAAGATCAAAGTTTTACAATGCTTATGCGGTGAAGAGTTGAATATTATTTCTCACTAAGAAGAGTTACCAGGCCAAATTACTGAAAAAAAGACAACACTACTACTTCACGTAATTCTCAGAACAATTCCGAGTGCAAGAGGTCATATAAACTCTCTTCACAAGCTTGATATTACACAATTTACAAAACATTGGACATTTTTACGAGGAACTTCATAAATTGTATAGATGAACCTTTTACACTCTTTTCTTCTAGTCTACTCGCATAATCCACTGCACAAATATTAACTAGAGTCGGTTCATTTAGAAGCTGAGCATGTTAAGACTACCCATTACTGTGATAAGCTAACATTTTATAATATCATAAAGTAAAATTCTAAACTCAAGAATGGATCAAATCACAACCACTAATCAATATGTTTCACAAGATGAAGAGATTTATACCAGCCAGCGAGAGGAGGAAACCCAATATTCAAGTGAGAGAGATATTCCAAAGACAATCGAGGTGAGACCCTATTGGTGAAGACAACAAGGTGAGAGTATTGAGATTTCAGTCATGTAATCCTATGGATTACGTGATTGAAATCTAACACCCAAACATCATTCTAATATTATTAACCAAAAGATAAAGATTAGTCAAAGACTTAACATATTCAAAATTGCTTAGTGTGAATTGCATTAACACACATCCTTGTTTTATGAAGAAAAATAGGCTGACCATATATGAACACAAATCAGTCAAAGATTAAAGTTAACTTCACTCATTGAATAAACCATCATACATATAATACTCACAACACAAAAGCTGAATCGAAGATTCAAAATGCCAAGTAATTCTCAGAACCTAATTATTTATCTTGAGAAGTTAAATAAATTGAGATTCTATCCAACTAAATTACATTCAACAACTAAAGTTGGATTACAAGCGAGGATCGAAGAATTCTTTTCACCAAAGGTTGTTATTATCTTACATCACATAATCGAGTAATAAACCCGTAATCCACCACTCGTATGATCATTGTAAGAGTTAAGGACTCGGCTCACTAAAATATATGGCGAGTCGATTCCTACCTTTTCCATTTTCATACAAGTCTAACCCAATTCGAAGAAAGGTAACCATTCTATTTTCATACATGCCTCAGTCAACACTTAGAAAGTCCCTACAGAATTATTGAAGGTTTTCTAAGCTACATAATGGATTTAATAGAAACCCATTTCATTCGATACTTGAATTTAAACAAGCGAGGATAGTCTGTTGAAAATATAAGTGAATCGACACAAGATCCTCTCTACCGTGACCTGACTCGAGTCACCCAATCACAAGGTTTACTGAGGTTGAAGGAGGAATACAAGCAAAATACTCTTCCTACGAACTAAGCCTTCTCTTAGTCTCTAAAACAACATATGAATAGCTTGGGCATACCCATCTATTTCACTGTTGTCTACTTGACCTATCCACATAGTCGCTCCAGAAGAAAACATACGCTAGTACGAGTTCGATTGAACTCTTTTATCTTATAATACGGTGACTCACGTCACAAGATCACATTGAGTAGTCAATATTTCACTCATGTAGGCCTCACAAGAAAACATCATGCTCAGCTTTATGCGAGGTCTATAGGCAGATTCAGCCCAAGAAAAGCTTTTACCAAGACAAAAACAAACATTTAGCCTAAAACTAGCCATGAGTCGACAAATCTACAAATATCCACTAATGTTATTCATGGCTCAAGTTTTATATCTGCCTCTTTGCTGGTTTAGAAATCGAACTCAAGCGACCATTGTTCACTATTGTCTCTAAATGTCACCACGAATTTTAAGAATTAAGCGGAGAAAGCACCCGGGTTAAAGATCTAACACACGGTATAAAACTTGACCATTATTTTGCTATCACATAGTAGTTACTCTTTTATTTGAAAAGAAAAACAAGGTAGAAAGGAATGTATACATTTGTCATAGTTGCTATCGGGGTATGAAAAAAAAACAACTCAGCAGTCCTTCCTTTCCTTGATTAGGAGTCGATTCACTGAGGAAAAAATAGAAGCCCATTCTAAATGCCATAATGAGATAAAAAAAAATAGAATGACATTCAATTCATGACATAATAAAGTAGCGAGAAGATTGCGAGGGCAAGTTTAACATGCACCTGGTTTAAGCAACGCCATCTCCATATGCATATGATTGTTTAAATGCCGTTGCTTGCCCTTAACCCAAAGTGCTCTACGAGCTCGTCTTTAGCGCCACATTCACGCGGTGAAAAGCAGCTACAAAACAACCCCATGATTTGAAGCTCGGACCACGAAGACATCTTGATTACATCACACTCTTGGCTCAGTAGGCATCTACCAAGTGATGATAAACAAACCTTTTCCTTCATCAGATTGAGGACTGAGCATCAAACACTCGGTGCAAGCGTTTCAGTGCGGCACTTTGTAAGGTGTGATTAGTCCAATGCAGAAACCTTTATACTGCCCAAGCGGTGACTCGTTGAAGAAGCTCATATCATTGCAAAGCAAAATGTGCTTCATAAATACTACGATATGAAGCAGATCCGCCCCCATGAGATTCTCTTCCATGAGTTACATCGTAAAGCAAGGTAAGAAAACAATAGAGAATCTTAGAAATAAATTTCATCGGGTCTTGGTAATACTCTCAACTTTGTCACATAATCGATTTTGATAAAAGAATATCTTGAAGGAGAATCCTGAATTTGAGGATGCGGCCCGATCTTGAGCAGATAACATCATAGTTGGACAACACTGTTTGTTGGAGGCACTCAAAAAGGCTTCTTCCTTGTTGTAGCGTGTCACTGCTGGCACAGGTGGGAAATAGTGGCGGAGTCTGTTGTGGATCACCAGGCAAGAACACATCTCACAAGCCCCGAGAAATGGAGGTAAGGCGTCTACTTCACTGGCTTGAAAGCATGCGGCTTCAACTATAACCACCATATCCAACCCATTACTACGCCCCTCTATTAATCTTTTCTCTGAACTTCACGATCAGGGAGGAAGGAAAACAGGCAGCTGCAACCATGTGAAAGCATTTTAACTACAAAACATTCAGCCCCATTCTAAACACGACCCGAAAGCTGGAAAAATGTTGCAAAAACAGCCTATGTGGCCATGGCAAGGAGAGGAACAGCAACTGAAGAGCTCCCAAACACCTGCGACTCCATTAGATTGGGGTTTTCATGCCATTCATCCCAAATCCCGACAACAACACTCCTTGCTCATGCGGCGGAAGCAAGTCAAAGAGAGCAAGTAGCAAAAGCAGCGTTAGATTTGTAAATCAAAGGAATTAAAGAAGGTGGGCGGTTTGGTGGAGGTAAGGCCAGTGGGAGATGGCCACGTGCCAGGAGTCTGAGATGGCGGGAAGAGGGGATGTGAGGGACTTAGGGCCTAGGCACAAGCGAGATAAATTTTGACTTTAAAACCATGTCCCCTCAGACTGCGCCACACACCTACCTCCCCTTCTTTCCACGCAACCCCTCTATTCCTTTATCAGTTTATTTTCAGTACCCATGATCATCATATTCCAAACCTTAATCAAAATAGAAATTAAGCCATCGGTATAAATCTATATTTATTGCATTGAATCCTACGATTTGTAAAATTATAAACTACTTTCTTTCACGATGTAAGACCAAGCTAAAGGTTACAATATAATTCTCAACATAACCTAATTGAAAAACACACTAAATTAAGAGGCTTGCACGGCTTAAGGTCTCATCTATTTCCCCAAACCAAAACATATCGATTAAAAGCACACACTCGAATCTAAGGATTCGATTTACTAGTGTATAAATACATATATCGTTCTACACCCATGTCTTACGGGTATTGTATTTTTAAAATATAATCCCATGTAAATGAAATACGCAACAATGAGATACTTAAAAAGGAGTGTATATAATCGAAATTTGCGAGTCACGAGAACATCTCCAACGGTAACTTCATTATGAAGTTTATTCATTGGGCTAAAGCAAGTCGAAAAACCCCGGTCTTTTAATTTTCTGCTGACTAATAAAGTGGGTTTCTATCCCAACTCATAACAATAACCAAACCCCAAGCGATAATAAACCAAAAGCGTCCAGAACTCATTGACCCATGTCGATGGGATTTAAAGTCATGGCTCGACAACGAATAGGAGCGAGGATGGAAATGGTTTAAAGGAAAGTTACTAGCCCAATCAACCTTCGAAAAGGGTTTACACTGCATGTGAGGGAGGTGTCGATAGCGACTTGAGGGCGCTTGAAGGAAAAGGGGAAGGTGCTAAAACATCAGCTGAGACCGGGTCTAAGACAACAGAATTACGCCACGGTTGTTCGGCCCAGACAAGGGAAAGGTCACTACGCCGAGCTGAGTAACCGCCAAACAGGGCATTACATTGGTTTACTGACCCACATTGATGAACACTAATAAAAGTTGAACCTCATATTGAAGAAATTTGAATAAAATAAACTTATCATATCATTAAGATGAATCTTATCCTAAGAATAGAGGCATGACATATTCATTAACAATAGTGATCAACATAAATGTCGAATTAGAAGCCAAAGTGAAACAGCATTTTTATGGAGAGAAGATGAAATACTTGCTTTCAAGTCGGATAACAAAACTTATCCTATCTTTAACATTTTATTATAACAATATTTTTGCAAATAATTGGATTCAATTTGATAACAATATTCATTGTTAGAAGGCCATATAAAATATCACAATATATGAAACCTACGAACCAAAGGTTACTTAAATTATGCTTGACAACACCCGATATGTGGGTTAACAACCCACATTGATGAACACTACTAAAAGTTGAACCTCATACGAAGCTAAATAAAATAAACTTAAGATGAGCCTTATCCCAAGAATAGAGGCAACATATTCATTAGCAATAGTGATCGAGCATATATGCTGGAGAATGTAGAAACCAAAGTGAACGGCATTTTTATGGAAAGAACATTCAATACTTGCTTTCATACTTTTGAAATAGAATAAAGAAAATTTATCCTATCTTTAACAAAATACTTATCCTAAGGCTAGAGGCAACGTGTTCATTAACAACGGTGACCAAAATGAAAACAGATTAGTAAACAAGAGAACGAGGATTTTTATACACGGAGACAAACAAAAACATGTTGAAAAAGAGCATGGCCACTTCTCGATACATAATGAGAAGGGATTTGTCACATCTTGAATGAAAATAGAATTAGATTTCTATCACAATTTCTTTCAGATTTTCAAATACATAATGAGAGGGGATTTACGTCACATTTTAAATGCAGAATTAGAAACCAAAGTGAGCGGCATTTTTATGGAAAGAACATTAAATACTTGCTTTCATACTAAAATGAATAAAAGAAAACTTATCCTATCTTTAACAAAATACTTATCCTAAGGCTAGAGGCAGCGTGTTCATTAACAAAGTGACCAAAATGAAAACAAATTAGTAAACAACGGGGATTTTTAAGCACAGGACAAAAGAAAAACATGCTTTGAAGAAGGGCATGGACACTTGTCAATACATAATGAGAAGGGGATTTTTGTTACTTAATTTATGCTTGCAACACCAACATGTGGGTTTCAACCCACATTGATGAACAATTCTAAAAGCTAAACCTCATACTGCGACGCTGAATAAAATAAACTTATCATATCATTAAGATGAGCCTTATCCTAAGAATAGAGGCAACATATTCATTAACAATAGTGATCGACATAAATAGAATTAGAAACCAAAGTGAATGGCATTTTTATGGAAAGAACATTAAATACTTCTTTCATACTGAAATAGAATAAAGAAAATTTATCCTATCTTTAACAAAATACTTATCCCAAGGCTGTGAGGCAACATGTTCATTAACAGTGACCAAAATGAAAGCAGTTAGTAAACAACATGGGATTTTTAAGCACAGGACAAACAAAAACATGCTTTGAAGAAGGGCATGGACACTTGTCAATACATAATGAGAAGGGGATATCTGTTACTTAATTTATGTTGACAACAACGACATGTGGGTTTCTGACTCACATTGATGAACAATGCTAAAAGCTAAACCTTATACTAAAGTGAATAAAATAAACGTATCATATCATTAAGATGAGCCTTATCCTAAGAATAGAGGCAACATATTCATTAACAATAGTGATCGACATAAATGCGAGAATTAGAAACCAAAGTGAACAACATTTTTATAGAAAGAACATTAAATACTTACTTTTCATCTTGAAATAGAATAAATAAAATTTATCCTATCTTTAACAAAATACTTATCCTAAGGCTAGAGGCAACGTGTCCATTAACAACGAGTGACCAAAATGAAAAGCAGATTAGTAAACAAGAGAGCAGGTGGATTTTTATATACGGGACAAACAAAAACATGCTTTGAAAAAGGGCATGGACACATGTAAATACATAATGAGAAGGGGATTTTTTTGTCGCACTTTGAATGAAAATAGAACGAGAAATAGAAAACGACTTAAAATTTACCGCTCTATGCTTACTAACCGAGGCGATGAGTCAAAGTCAAGGACGTAGGAACACCATGTTTGATTTTAATTACGATGATATGGTAGAGATACATTTTATCGGATCTTATAACAAGGGTGTGACAAATGATGGTGGATCGAGATAATTATTGTGTTCGAGACCATGATACTTCTAAATGTTTATTGGGCATAATGATCAAAAGGGTAAAGACACATTAATAGATCATAGAAAGCAAATATAAGTGTAAAGATGATGTCCAATAACAAGTAAATAATTATTTCAGAATCTATAATTGTATAACGGAGTAATGAATGATTTTAAAGAGAATTTCTAAAACAAAGCGAGAATACAAAAAAATTTCCTTGAAGCAAGGAATATGTCGAAAAAAATTCGATGACTATTTTACATGATTAACGGTATTTTAGGTTTTAAAATGCAAAACATATTTGTTTCAAAAAGGTATGGAAACACTCGTACAACCCATAGAAATTACCTAAAACCGTAGTGAGCGTCACATTTCTCATTTAAAACTCACTGATAAACCTTAAGAATTGAAAGATAAAGCGAGATAATTTTCTTATTATACTATTTCTTATAATTAAACCCTGAAATTTAACAATAAATGTCTGACAAAGCGAGGCCATGCATACGCATAACAAATGATTATATCTAATGACAATCTAAAGATCATGAATAAAAATAGCACTTACACTATACTATGCGAATAAAACAAATAATACATCTCGCTCACAAAGTGAGGAACAACAAGATAAAGCTAAGAGAGAACAAAAAAATATTTTTTTATTCAAAATTGTCTTCTTCTCCTTACAACAGCTGTCACGTTTACTACAAGAGAGAATCATAGAATAAATAGAAAAAACAAACTAACTCCTACGATTTATTAGCGGCGAATGAAGCCGCAAGCACGAGAAGAGTGAGACTTAACTCCTCAATTTATTAAGCTTAATGAATGAAGCTCCCCCAAAAAGAGAGAAGGCGAGACTTAGCTCAAAGTGAACTAATCCATAGTGAAGGAATTCTCGGTCTACAATTTATTAGCTTCGAAGTAATAAACTAGTTAATGAGCTGGAGTTATAGAAGATGAGCTACGATAGTGGTGGCGGTGGAACTACGGAGAGGAACTATAGATTTGAACATGCATCCTTGATCTCCCTGCATGTGAAATGGGGATGAGTCCCAAACTGATTCCTCAAAGCAACAAAAGCTGGATGTAGGTAGAGCTTTGGTAAAAATATAGGCAACTTGCTCCATCAGAGGGAAAAATTGTAATTCCTTTGTCCCATCTTGAACCAAGTCTCTACGATGAAGTGACGTCAAATCTCAATGTGCTTCGATCTAGCATGAAACACATGATTCTTTGTCATTGCAATAGGTACTACTGGAATTATCACATGTAAATAGTGGTTGAATGTTCTGGAACCAATTGCAAATCTTCCAAAATCCATCTAATCCATATGGCTTGACAATAACTGTCAATTTATTGCATTACTGATATACTCGCTTACTGCGGAAGAGAGAGCAATGGTTGCTGCTTTTACTACTCCATGAGACAACTCCAAAACGAAGTGAGAAAATATAACTTGGATGTGGATTTTCTATCATCCTTGAACCAGCCCAATCGGAATCCATGTAACCACATAGCTCAAACTTATGTGTGGGAGAATAATGAATGCCAAAATTGTGTGTACCATTCACATACCTTAATATTCTTTTTGCAGCATGCCAATGAGACTCATGTGGATCTGCGATGAAGCGAGAGATGAGGCTCACAACATACATAATATCAAGTGCAGTGGTAGTGAGGTACATGAGGCTCCCTACCAAACTTCGTATAAAGTAGCATCTACTTTGGAACTTGCATCTTCCTTGGTTAATTTTTCACCAAGGGCAACGAATGTGGCAACTGCAATACATGACATCATTCTAAACCGCTTGATAGATCAGCCACATACTTGGTTTGAGAAATGGATATACCTTCAAATTTTTGTTGCACCTCCACTCGAGAAAATAATGCATGAGTCCCGGATCTCGACATCTCAAATTCTTGTTTCATTTACGCTTTAAATTTCTCCATGAGAGATGGGTTGTTACTGTATAAATGAGATCATCAACATAAAGGCAAACAATTAGAATATCATTACCAAGATGTTGGATATAGAGGGTTGGCTCGAGGAACTTCGAATGAATCCTTTCTTCAAGAAGTGCTTGTCAATTCTTGCTTACCAAGCACAAGGTGCTTGCTTGACCCATAAAAAAAGAGCCCTTTTTAGCTTGTAAACCAAATGTTCTTTTCTTGGAATTTCATAACCAATAGGTTGTTCCACATAGAACTTCCTCATCGATAAAACCATTTAGGAAGGTTGATTTTACATCCATCGATAGATTGGCCACTTGTGTTGTGCAACAATAGCCAATATAATCTTGATTGTATAAAATCTTGCAAGCCAAGCCACGAAAGTCTCGAATAATCTACTCAAGCGTTTTTGCAAATCCTTAGCAACTAATCTTTCCTTGTGTCTATTCATAGAACTATCAAAGCATGATATTTCACCTTATAGATCCATTTGACACCAATCACTTGCTTATCTTTAGGAAGTTGCACTAATTCCCATGTATTGTTTTTTATCAATTACATACATCTCTTCATTCATAGCATTAATCCATACTTGTTCTTTCACAACTTCTTTATACACTTCGAAGGTTTAACTTCAATGGTACTAAACAAAGAAAAATTGGAAATTGGATTCAAATTAGAACTCCTTTGATAAATTTCATTTAAACTTCATACTTTTAAGTGAAGAACTTGGACTTGATTGTGGACTAGAACTATCACTGAAGAGGAACTTGGTGAACTTAGTGAGGCTAGGGCTCGAACTTACACTAAAGCTTGCGGGAGAGGAGGAACTTGTTAAACATCTTCTATACCCGTGATGAGTGGTGTAGTTTGTTGAACTCCTTTTGCCATTGCCATACTCCCCTTCATCAAAAACCACATATCGACTAATAATCCGTTTCTTTGTGTCGGGATTATAGAACTTTGTATCCTTTCGTGAAATCCGAATAGCCCACAAAGATACAAAGTTGGGATTTTGCATCCAACTTCTTCCGCTTCTTTTAGAACATGAACATATACGAATGGCAACCAAATACATGAAAGTGAGCTGCGAGGGCTTGTGTCCACTCCAGATTTGTAAGTGCCCACTTCCCTTCGACACCATTTTTGTTTTGTTGTTTTCGAGAGGCTGATTACTTCACTTATGGATTTATTATGGCTTCTTGATTTAGCATGCTAGTAGATATCATAGACATTTGGTGTTATTGATTTGATCTTTATATGATGCATATGGTCCTCTTGGTGGACATTTGATGATGATATTTGTATACTTTTGACATGGTTATTTATCTTTAATTATGACATGTGATATGTTTAATCATATTGAGTAGAACTTGATAATTGGACTAATGTGATGATTGTTTTGACATAAATGAAATGTGGAATAGAAATGTGCTAGAAAGTGTAAGTGATATCGTACTTGCATAGATGATAGTAAATCATGTGTCGTTTATTTTAGATTATATTGTATATTTGGCATGAATGTTTTAATGCGGCCAATTGAGCCAAGGAGGTATTCTCATTGCTGTAGGTATATTATATTCACAACAATATTGGGGAGTGGAGACCAACCACATCGAAATTCGAGAAGAATCCAACTAAGGTCACCATGGCAACAAGTAATTGTGTGTGTGTTAGAATTATTTGGTTAGGAAAAATTGTGACCTAGGGGTCATGTGTTGTTTTGTTTTAATTTTCCCTTTTTATTATGTTAGTATGTGTTGCTCTTAGTAAGTGAAATTTTACTTGTGTTATTATTCATATTCTTTGGATTGGTGTTTACCCCTTTATTAGCCATGGGTTGTAGTGTCTTAATTAAGTTAATTTGAATTTGTCCTAAACTAATTAAAGGATATGACCAAAGAGAGTTCATTTATTAGGCTTGATTTACTTGGGATTTTGTGTGGATTGATGTGTGTTTGAGTTTTGAGTGTAGCACACTCTACCTCACATGGGAAACTCGAATTTGGCCTTAGAGGCCAAATTTCAAAGCTTGTGGGACAAGTCAAACTTGTCCCACACCTCTTAAAACCCCATGCCAACCCTACCTATGGGTTGGAAGGCCAAATTTAGGGTCTTTTAGGTGTTTTGGGGGATAAAAAGGGTAAAATATTAATTGCACTTTCTTTCAAAATTTAATTTTGTCCTTTGGGAAGTGGGCTTAATGGAGTGTGTAAGGTGTTTGCCTTTCTTTCAACCACTTATTAATGGTGCATTGGAATATGAGGTTGACCAAATGATGTGGAGTGGAGGGAAAAGGAGGTGGCATCCTACTTGGAGCCACATCATCCCTCCCTCTCTTTTCTCTATTTATTTGATCCTCTTGTTTGTTTTGGGGGTTGGAGGTTTCATTTCTAGTATCTTGTATTTTGGAGAGGAGAGGATTTTGAAGGAGTTTGTGGATTTTGGAGCTTGTTGATATTTGTGAGAGTTTTGTTGGAGCTTGTGGATGCTGGCTTGACCTTTGGAGGAATTAAGACTTCATACTTGGAGCAATCTCTACCATGGAAAGGTAGGAGCTTCACCTTGCTTGTATTATGTTTCTTTTTTTTTTTTTTTTGTTAGATGAATGTATATATATGTTGTGTTGAATATTGTTGTTTGAAATGCTTGTTGGGAATGGGTAGAATGCCTAAGTTGGGAGTGGGAGGAGACTATGGGGAGTTTATTTGAGGAGGCATAAGAGATCATTTTCTTGAGGAGGAGTTTGGGTTGGGTGCTGTCATCACCAATCCGGCACTATGATAATTCTTCACAGGGAACTCCTCGTCTTTATGATTATTTACTAATGCACTGACCTTTAGTTTGGTGGATGTAATCTGGAAACAAAACAACAACATAACACAATAATACCATCAACTATGATAAGCGGAATGATGACAAATCTGAAATATCAAAGTAAATTATAATATTAACATGAAATTATTCTGATCTCACCCATGAGGTACTTCAAGTGTTATTGACTTCACTTGAATTTCACCAAGACTATGGGAGAAACTTTACAATTACACCTCTTAATGGCTTCTTCAACACACCTTTAAGCGATGGCTTCCTTCGCACACTTCCTACAATATTTCTCACTACTTCCTTCTATGCTAAATGAGGGGGTGGCCTCTCTATTTATAGAACTTCCAGGCTTATCCATCTTATCTCTAAGATAGGATAAGAAATCCACTCTGACGAATCATATTCCATACCTTAACTCTTATTTGTACATGTAAGCTTATCTTTTAAGATAAGATAAACCTTATCATTTTACATGGGTTCCACATTTTTAGACTTTTTACAAATAAAATACACAAAATATTTATGACCTCACTCCTTGTCCTTATTACCAATATAATATTTCTAATTCCTAATCATGTAAACCCTACTTCTCTAATTACCCAAACTTTGACATTTTAACATTACCGGACCACTTACGACAAATATTTACTTTTTACAACATTCCTATTGTACTTTGACTGTTACCGTACTCCACATTATTGGCGCACCGTTAGCATCTGTGTGGCGCCGTTATCTTCTATCGAGGACACTCTTACTAATTATACTTAACAACATCCTATTCCTAATACATACATTAATGAAATAGAAATTATGGAGGAAAATTTTAGTGTCGACATCTTCCCCCTTCTAGCTTCTACTCCGTCCTTGGAGTAGACTATTACAGTGCTTGGAAAATCTTGACTTGTCATGGTTGACCCATTTCGTAATGGGAGTGCCATCCAATTCCTCCGGTCAGTACGTACCATTTTCATGCAATTTCTTTATTTTGTAGGACCCATCCATTTTGGAAGAAATTTTCTCTGTCTTCTTTTTTGTATACGGAATCATATACTAGAACCAAGTCATTCACATGAAATGGAGACCATAGGATCTTTTGATCAAAGTATTCCTTCTGCTTCATTTTCTTCTTATGGCTTGTATCCTTTGCTATTTCTCTCATTTCCTCCAGCAAATGAAGATGTACCAACCTTTCTTTTCTTGAATCACTTTCATCCATCCTTTCATTTTCATAACTCTCACGGTGGGAATATCAAACTCAATAGGAAGAAGCTGGATCAATGCCATGAAGGCCAAGCTGAAATGGGGAGTATCCTGTTGCTGACTTTGATGTTGCCCTATATGCCCACATCTTGCATGAATCCTTTTATCCCATTTATGTACTGTAAGGCTGCATCTTTTGCTAGAATTTGACACAACACAAAATTTGTTCGTTCTTTGTCCATTTTGTGCTTGGCTTGTATGTTGTTGCCTTCTGTGCTTAATAGAAAACTTATTGACTAGGGCTTCTACCACCTCATTAATGAAGTGGCTTCCTTGATCTATTCTGATTTCTAATGGGCAACCAAATCTGGTGACATGATGCGTTCATACATGAACCTTGCCACTTCATCCATGGAAGTTGTTTTGAATGGCCTAGCTTTAACCCACTTGGTTAAGTAATCTGTGCAGAAACTGATATACTTATTTTGGCGTGATGTAGTTGGAAGTGGACCTCTGATGTCTATTCCCCACTTTTCAAAGGGACGAGGGAAGAATAGGACATAATGGAGCTGATGAAGTCTTACGGTTACCATGTGTTTGACAAATATCACATGTCTTACAATAATTATAACAATCTTTAAAAAGAGTGGGCGGTGATAACCTGCATCAAGATCCTTCTTGTTGTAAGTTGTCAGGAGAAGTGCCCTCCACATGTACCATTGTGGAATTCTTCTAGCAGATTCCTTCCCTTGATCACGTCCATTTGCCCTCTTATCTTTGTCCATCGAGTCCTATTGAAATAATACTCCATGCGAGAATAGAATATGGACAGTGGCTTGAGTAATCTTTCTCTTAGTCTTTGCATTGCACCATCAGGAAACTTGAATTCATTCGGATAATTCTAAATATCTATGTATTCACTAGGGATTGTGTCGAGGGATAACAATCTTTGCATCGAGGAAATCATCATCATCACAAGATGATCCTAAACCATCATAGGCTCGAGAAAGTGCATCTGCATTGACATGCTTCTTTCTGGCCTATCTATAATATCAAATTCAAATTCTTGTAGCAAAATTATCCATCTTGCTATCCTCCTCACGATGGGTTAGGCTTATTTCTGATATATTTTAGAGCACGATGATCTATTCAACTAGAAATTTTTGCCCTAGCAAGTAATTTCTAAACTTCTTTATAGTAAAAATGATAGCGAGCCTCTTTTTGATTCTACGGTATAATTTACCTCAACTTTGCTCATTTTATCTGCTCCCAAAGTAAATTGGATGTTCATTCTCATTTTCATCTTTTTGGCTTAAAGTACTTCCTAGTGCTTTGCATCGAGGCATCAGTGTACACAATGAATGGCTTGCTCAATCTGGATTCTTCAAAGCGGTGAAGACACGGGGCTTCCTTGATTGTCAAAAGCTTCATGCCTTATTTCTGGTTCATAAGTAACATCCTTCTTCAAGAAGCTGGGTTAGTGGTGTGCAATCTTTGAGAAATTCTTGATGAATCTTCTATAGTAACCCACATGGCCTAAAAATGATCTCAACTTACTTCTATTAATAGGAAATGGTAAATCTTTGATTTTGAAACTTTATCGAGGATCGGTACCAATACCATCTCTGGATACTGACATGCCCTAACAAAACACCTTTAGAACATCCAAAGACACACTTTGTAGGGTTTAGTGAGGCTTGTGCTTCATCTAACCTTTGAAATGTTGTCTCCATCACGGTGCGGGTGGTCCAATTGCTCCCATAGATGTAAAAATCATCCGAAATACTCGATGAACGTCCTAATGTAGGGTTGAACACCTTATTCATCAAGCGCTGGAATGTTCTTTGGAGCATTACACAACCCAAAGGCATAACTCTATAAGCAAATGTTCCCCAAGGAGTGGTGAGCGTGGTCTTGGTGATCTTTCTCTGCTATATACGAACTTGGTTGTAGCCGCTATATCCATTAGCAAAACTATAGCACTCTGGCTGACTACTTCGTCCAAGATCGATTTGAAAATGGAAGAGGGTAATGATCCTTCTTTGTTTCCTTATTGAGCTTCCTTGAAAGATATGAATTTGGAGGTAGGATTCCTTCTCACTCTCCATCACGGCATCACCAATCTTTATTTGTTGGAGATGATCATCAACTTCTTCTTGAGATAATTTTATGGGGTCATGAGTTGGTGTAGTGGAAGGATATCCATGGTGAAACATCCACCTCGCTTTCTTCATCTTCGAGTGTCCACTTCAATAGTACTAGAGTAATCGAGAGGATGTCCAATCATCAGTTTCATCACTTGAATCCACAAGTTACGCTTTATGATGTCGAGGATCACGTTTATCTTCACCCTCTCTCTACCATGTCCAAGTGTCATGAAACCTTCATTCCAGGTAGTTTCTTGCATGAACTCTCCTTAGCCATGGTCTTCCCAATGAGCATTGGGTGCTGCAGCATTACCATTTTCATCACCTAAAATTCTACCACACATAAAACACCCATATGAGATATTGCCACATTTGAAACTACACCTTTGGTTTAGTTTTCCCTTATTTAATGACCTTAACATAAGTGTTGAAGGGCGATCAATTTTAAACCCAACATATTCATTATAGACTCGGTCATTACATTAAGCGCAGCACCTCCATCAACTAAGACATCATGAATTTAAATGCCATTACATAATACCTCGGCTTGTGGAGCATAGGGATCCGCCTCTTGCCTCCAAAGCAAGGACCTCAACCTCCTTTTTCATCGAGCATTGAGTCCACTTCGACTCCGCCTCTTCTCAGAAGACATAGCCAAGAGTTGACCATATGTAATATTTGCAGGCCTTTTGGATAGATCTTCCAAGATGGAGTATGGTCCTTGCCCCTGTGAAATCAGAAAATCCTGCACACCCAACTTTCTTCTCCTATGTTTCTTACTAGTTTCTTCTTTCATCTTCTTAGGATCATTTCCATCTTGATTATCTTTTTCTTTCTTTCTTTTTGTTACAAACACATCTACTTCATTATTTTTGCTCTTATCTACTACATCAAAAGAATTCACAGGTGCTTTTCCTTTATCATTATCTCCTTTACCAGATGTAGAAGCTCTATATCGGAAAATTATACTTATAATGACCCTTTTTATAACAACCATAACATACAACTTGAAATATTTCTTTTTGGACCTCTATCTCCTCACGAGAAGCTAAATTCTTTTCCTTGAAGAAGATTAATAGTTAAGCGACCCATCTTTTTGAGCAGATCTTCATACTCGGTAGATGTACTAGGAGAAATATTTGTGCTCACGGGAGTGGTTGTGGATTCGGACCAAAGGTCTTTGGTGTAGGCTCTACTTTAGCAACAATTTCTTTGGGCTCCTCTTCCATGCTTTCTTCTTGCCTTCTTGCAATCTCCTTTGCTTGTTGATGGTAGGCTAGGCGGTCATACTTCACTCGTTATCGATCTCTCGGCTTCATCCCAGAATGAAGTGCTTACGAGGAGATTATATCACGCCATTCATCAACCCATCCGGTAATCCTTCCTTAGGATCGGGCATCGACCTTCCTCCTTAGCTCTAGAACACGAGCATGATAATCCCTTATCTTCTCATTCTCTCCTTGGGATAGCTTTGTGATCTCGATCATGAGATCTGCATATTCTGTTGTTCACCAAATTCTTGATAAAACTTTCAGTTAATAAATCCCATGAATTTTTCACATTATCACCTAGTGTTTGAACCACTAAGTCTTTGAACCATCCGAAAAGGTAGGAAAAATTCAGTCCATTGTTCCCTTTTATAAGGCCATTACAAATACAAGATCGTTTAAACTCTTGAATGAAAGAAGAAGCATCTTCATTAGATTGAGCTGAAAAAAGCAGGAATCTTTCCCATTTTCAAAAGTAACCATGTGAAATACCAACCCACAAGTACAATCAACAAGACTTATGTGCACAAATAATTGGAATCACTATACTAGAAAGTGACTTTACACCTTTCTACGGTAAAATAGAAATGACCACGGTAAACTATGGTAAAACTTGACTTCTGCGGTAAAAAAGCTAACTTTCTTGTGGTAAGCACTATTCACGGTAAAAAGTGAAGTTCTTGTGGTAAATACTATTCACGGTAAAAGTGACTTTCTTGTGATAAATACTATTCACACAAAAATGACTTTATCATGGTAACTACTATTCACGGTAAAAATGACTTTACCATGGTAACTACTATGCGCAGTAAAAACAAGGTTACCCTCGATTGATTTTTGACTAAGTGGGAATATCTCTCCGGAAAATCCACCAACGAGGAATGGTCACGGTAGCGGAACCAAAATGTCATCACCAATCCGGCACTATGATAATTCTTCACGGGAACTCCTCGTGCTTATGATTATTTACTAATGCATGACCTTTAGTTTGGTGGATGTAATCTGGAAACAAAACAACAACATAACACAAGAATACCATCGACTATGATAAGACGGAATGATGACAAATCTGAAATATCAAAGTAAATTATAATATTAACATGAAATTATTCTGATCTCACCCATGAGGTACTTCAAGTGTTATTGACTTCACTTGACTTTCACTAAGACTATGGGAGAAACTTTACAATTACACCTCTTAATGGCTTCTTCAACACACCTTTAAGCGATGGCTTCCTTCGTACACTTCCTACAATATTTCTCACTACTTCCTTCTATGCTAAATGAGGGGGTGGCCTCTCTATTTATAGAACTTCCGGGCTTATCCATCTTATCTCTAAGATAGGATAAGAAATCCCTCGACGAATCATATTCCATACCTTAACTCTTATCTGTACATGTAAGCTTATCTGTTAAGATAAGATAAACCTTATCATTTTACATGGGTTCCACATTTTTAGACTTTTTACAAATAAAATACACAAAATATTTATGACCTCACTCCTTGTCCTTATTACCAATATAATATTTCTAATTCCTAATCATGTAGACCCGACTTCTCTAATTACCCAAACTTTGACATTTTAACATTACCGGACCACTTACGACAAATATTTACTTTTTACAACATTCCTATTATACTTTGGATTTATTCCGTACTCCACATTATTGGCGGCACCATCTTGTGGCGCCGTTATCTTCTATCGGACGCTATTACTAATTATACTTAACAACATCCTATTCCTAATACATACATTAATGAAATAGAAATTATGGAGAAAAATTTTAGTGTCGCATAAATTGCCCACCTAGTATGAGAAATGCTTGCATTTTCTCCTTGTTCTTACTTTGAGGGAGCCATAAGAGGTGAGGGAGGCATGAGAGTGGATGGAGGGATAAGGGGTACTTGAGGGAGGCATAAGAGTTGTTAGGGGTATTGTGTTTTGCATTGGAGGCTTTTAGGTGGCACCCATTCCCATTGGGAGGCATAAGTGGCCTCCCCATAGGTCTTACTCTTATGGCTTTCTTGATAAGCCTTGTGACTTTGTTGTTTTGATGGTTTCCCTCTTGTTGAGTTGTTGTTTTGTTTTGAAGGATAATGGAATGAATGTGAAATTTCATGTTAAGTTATGTGGAAGCTAGTAGTTGCCATGAGTTGGATTTTCTCCCATTGTAATGTGGTTGGGGCTCGGGGGCCAATGGAGAGGATGGCTTCTCTTCTCCATTGGGTATCTTGGTTGGGAGGAGAGCGTTGCCTCTCCCCTTATCTTGTTGTGAATCAAGAAAACTATTGGAGGAGCTACCTTGTTGATGTTTGTAGCATTGGAGCCTTGTTGATGACAATGTGAAACCACCTTGTATTTTTACCCACCTTGAGTGGAGGAAAAGTGTAATATTGCTTTGTATTTTAGCTTCCATTATTGTAAAATGTTCCCACATTAAGTGGAAAATGTTGTAACAAGATTTTGAAGGAAAGTTGTATTGATCTTCATTAGTAAGGTTGTAATGTGGATGGAATTGAAAGTTGAAGGAAAGACAATTTATTTATTCTCCTTTAACTTGGCTTGGAACCTCATATGAGTATGTTGATCTTGTTGAAATGTTAGTAGTTCTTGCTTTAAAACTTAATGGAAATATTGTTGAAACCCTCTTGAGGAATGTTGGGAAATTTATTTGAAAAAAAAATATTGAATTTCATTTTGTTACTTAAAGGAGATGTATTGAAAAAGTTGGAATATTAGTGCATTTTCTATTCTTGTATTGTTGATGGAAAGACTTAAGTTTTATATAGTTTTCAATATGCCAATGAAGTAATTTAAGTCCTAGCTCTATTATGTTTTTCCTCATTTAAGAATTTATTGTAAATCTATTTGCAAATTGTAAAGGGAAATGAAATCAAATCTACTTGAAATCCCATACAATGCCTATTAAATTGTGTAGAAAGAGATTTTAATGCAAAAGTTCTAAGCTTATTAAGTTCATTACCCATATTTCATTAATTCTTAATAAGGAAACTAATAATTTAAATATTATTCATATTTAAGTAATATTAAAAGTAATGGATTTACTATTATTAAATTCTATTAATACCAATATACTATTAATATTCCCTTTATATTAACAAAGTATATTAATATAAACTGCAGCCAAGAAATAATATTAATTATTTATACAATAGAACCTACGCATGAAATGTTCATAAAATTGCAAAGCAAACTGTGCTTCATGAATATTCTGATATGAAACAGATCCACCTCTATGAGTTTTCTCTTCCACGAGCTACACCGTAAAATGGGTAAGGTCTCAATAGAAGATCTTTGTAATGAATTTCACTAGGTCTTCTGGTAACACTCTCACTGTCCCTTAATCGATTTTGATAAAATATCTTGAAGGCGAATCCCGAATTTGAGGATGCATTCGATACTGAGCAGATAACAACTTGGTTGGATAACCTGCTTGTTGGAAGCGCCCCAAAAGACTCTCCTATCCGCGTCCTGCCTGCTGCTTGGTTGTCTTCCTGTGCAGGCGTGACTGTGGATCCCCGCCAAGAACACACCTCGTAGCACCCAATGAAAGTGGAGGTAACACGTCTGTCCCACGCGCTGTAGCTTCATCTATAACCTCCTGACAGCTCGCGTGGCCAGGGCCGAGCGGAATGAGGTATCACACCTGCTCACCAGCTGTAGCTTCATCTATAACCACTTCCTTTTACCCGCGTAGGCCAAGGCCGAGTTAAAGCAGTGGGCAGACCAAACGGGAGGCGTGGGATTTGCAGATCTAAAAGTCAATGAAGATAGGTATGCGGCCCAACATGGTGTAGTTCAACACGCCAAAGGAGAGGGAGTTTAAATGATATGGCAGGTGGCTATTAAAGCCACCCACCCCCAACCATAAATTTAAACATAGTTTGAAATGTTATACCAGTGATAAGACTCTTGTCTTTTGTTCATTTTTTAAATATGTTTAACCTACATTAAAGAAAATAAATTTGGATGATTACAATATTATAAACATTTTCACATCCTTAGTACATTTAACCTAGTATGAAAGATGGATTTTGAACTTCATAGCTAACAATGAAATATGTATTTTAGCTAAACTTACATTATATACATCTATATGATTAAATATAAATCAAGATTCTTTTCTATTCCTTATCACTAACGCTTAGTACACTTAGTTTAGTATAAAAGAATTGATTTCTAATTATACACCTAAATAAATAAATAAAAGTATTAATTTTAATATAGTTCAAGACTAAGCTTATTGGAAAGAATAGAAAACATCTGTTAAATTATTCGAACCTGGCTATCTGTCTTGGAATGGTTGAATAATGAACCCTGAAAGTACTGTGTTAATACATACTTCTTTTCTGGATCTAGTTCAGCAACCTTGAACCTAAGTTAAGTAATGCAAGTAAGTTAGTGAATTGTAAAGGTTGGAAAACCCCTGCGTTATTCTTGTATTGTAACCAAAGAAAAAAAAAAAAAAATTTAGTCGTATTTTCGGGTTATGTGTTTTGTGAAAGCAAGTTCCTAGAGCGTCGTTGTCGTTTTTGGCGGCACCACAGGATTCCTTGGGAGTGATATTCTGAAGCAATTTTGTTGGGCTTCGATTCAAAAGATAAGTTTTGGTTGCTCTTACGCAACTCCTCAATAGCAATTAGGAAGGTTTTGAACTGCAACATACTTCGTGCCATCTCCATAATGGTACGGTTCTTTCTTTCTCTGCAATGCCATTACATTTGTGGGGTATAAGTTTCCGTAAGTTGTCTCTTAATTCCATTAATATTACAAAAATCAGCAAACTTATTGGAAGTGAATTCTAACCCTCTATCTTACGAGTATTTTACGAGAATACCCGCTTTGATTTTACGCCATAGTCTTAAAATGCTTGAAGCATTCAAATGCCTCAAATTTACATTTAAGAAAATAAACCCATGTGTGGCGTGAGAAATCATCAATAAATGTCAGAAAGTAAATATTCTTACCCAAATATTGCTCTTGTATGTCACCACAAATGTCACTTGTGCACAAGCTCTAGAGGAGATTTTTCCTCCATGATTTGTTCAGCGGAAAACTATCTCGATGTTGCTTGCCAAGTGCACACCCCGAACAAACTTCTTCTTTTCTGAATTCGGGAAGTCCTCTCACCATGCCTTTCTTATGAAGCAAACTTAATCCTTGAAAATGGAAATTACCATACCATTGGTGCCATAACCATGAATCATCGTGGTTGCCTTGAGGGCATGCATCTTACTGGACTCCAAAGTGAGAGGAAATAATCGATTCTCTGTCATACAAGCCTTTGCTACAAGATAATGATTAGCTAATTTATCAAATATTTTGCAGCAATTATCTTCAAACACAACCTTGTAATTTTTTGCTACAAGTTGCCCAATACTTAAAAGATTATGTTGTAATTTGGGAACATGCAAAGTGTCATGAATAAATGTAGTTTCTCCTTGCTTAGTTTTCATTGCAAGGATACCTTTTCCCATTACATCAACCTCTTTATCATCACCAAATTTTACTTAACTCCTTACAGATTCATCTAATTTGACAAAGAGATCAGATTTACCTATCATATGATTTAAGCAACCGCTATCCAAGAACCAAACATCCTTTTGAGGTTCTTTTGCCAAATTGCAAGCAAAGAATGTAGAGTGGTTTGCTTCTTCAAAAGACTCTTCAGTATAGTTGGCTCTTGACTTATTTAAATCATATTTTTTCTTTCTACATTCAGATTCATAGTGTCCATACCTTTCACAATACTGGCACTAGATGCTTCTCGATCCATTGAACTTCTTCCTCTACCTCTTTTGTTTCCTCTTCCTCTTCCTCTACCACGTCCTCTAGATGTAGAAGATTCCCCTTCAGATTTGTTTGATTGAGAAGGGGTTGTAGATTTTTATTCAATTCTTATAGTAGTGGAAGGCTTGAACGAGGTTCACTGTAGAACGTTGCATACGCTCCTCATGAGATTGCAAAGAACCTATCAACTCTGCAACTTTGAATGTGGCTAGATCTTTACTTTCTTCAATGGCTATGACCACTGGATCAAACTTTGGAGGAAGAGATCTCAACATCTTTTCTACAATTTTTTGCTCTATGACACTTTCCCCTTGAGTTTTAAGATGGTTCACAATACTTTGAGCCCTAGTAATAGACTCTTGAATAGACTCAACGTCCTTCATACTTAAACTTTCAAAATCTCTTCGAAGGGTTTGAAGTCTTACCAACCTTATTATGTCATATCTTTGGTATGCGGTTTGTAGGGCCTCCCATGCTTCCTTTGACTTTGTCATACTAGCTATATGGGGAAAATTGATATATCCAATGCAGATTGGATAGCAAAAAAGAGCTCGATTGTCCTTCTTTTTGTCTTCTTTCAATTGTGTTTGTTGTTTTTTGTTAAATAATTTGAAGCATTTTGATCTGCGGAGTTCGTGTATCCTCTACTAAATCCCGAGATATCTTGGTATAATAGTAGGGTCTTCATCTTTATACTCCGATAATCGTAGTTGTCTCAGGTAAAAGTGGAAGCTGGAATGAGAAATTGCCACCATTTGACATTTTGGTAATTCTTGGAGAGAACCGTTAACTGTAACTTTTGCAAAAAGAATAGTCCTACAACTAGCTCGATACAAATTGAAGATTATGAATAAAAACAGCACTTACACTATATTGTGCAACTAAAACAAATAATACATCTACTCACAAAGTGAGCGAACAACAAAGCTAAGAGAGAACAAAAAATATTTGTTTTATTCAAAATTGTCTTCTTCTCATACTTCGTTATACATGTACTACAAGAGAGAATGCATAGAATAAATAGAAAAAACAAACTAACTCCTACAGTTTATTAAGCAATGAATGAAGGCTAAAAACAAGAGAGCGAGACTTAACTCCTACGGTTTATTAAGCGGCGAATGAAGCTGCAAACAAGAGAGAACTAAGACTTAAGCGAAAGTGAACTAATCCTATGGTGAAGGAATTGCTCGGTCTACAATTTATTAATTGAAGTAAAAAACTAGTTAATGATTTGGAGTTGTAGAAGATGAGCCACGGTGGTGGTGGTGGAACTACTGAGAGGCTGCAGATTTGAACATGCATCCTTCACAATCACCATTAAAACTCGTAACTAAAAATTTAACCATATTACATGCCATAAACCCTACGGGAGCATTAAAACATATATACAAATAAATTATCCCTTGACATTTCAACAACAAACAGCCTTAGTCATACTACCTTTCTAAATTTGACAAGATTAAAATCGATACTACCTGTGAAATGAAGGAGAAGCCCCAAATGTCATCCGCGTGTTTTGACCTTGTCAGCAATATTCAAGTCCCTGCTCTCCTCCACATGTTTCAACCCTATCCAAAAAGAGTCTAGGACGGTAATGTTCGGCGCTCTTGCGATACTCATATGACAAAAACAACATAATTTGAATCAACACAGTGAAAAACAACACATACATCATACGAAAAACACAACACGAGACATCATACCACAAAACAACGAGACTGAAATGAAGAAATTAGAACACTAACTACGAGAAGCGAGAGGCCTTACAGAGCATTACCAAAATCGGACTCGCTAACAAACTAGAGGAAAGGGTTATTTTTATAGAGCATGTATTAAGGGCTCTTCCGACTGACTACTGAATGCTTTCCAGTGTCCACCACTTTACTGAAGCTTCCGCATTAACTTTCATACCATTTCTTTTTGCCCATTGGATAAAAGCTTGTGAAACGCATAGTTATTAATACTTATCCGTAGCGTATTACCTATGCGCACGCGGTGTAAATTTGAGAGCTGATTATATATTTTTTATATTTATCACATTTAAATATGTGATTTTTTAATTATTATTGATTGAATGTCTAAGCATCACAATTGGTCGGGGGCTTACATAAATTGTCGGCATCCATAATTTGGAGGAGACATATAATGGAAGAACAATTCTTGTTGAGTGTCCGTCAATTTTAATATAAATTAAATATCTCTTTCATAATAGTCTTTTGCATATTATGATGAGCACTCTTGAAATATTTTGTCATTAAACTAGCAAACGCACATGAAATATGCAATGGAAATGCCATAGGGGATGTGTTGAGGAAGTTAGAGTTGAGGGAGATAAACAGCAAAGGAGGAAGAGGGGTGATGAACAAGGAGATTGAGGGAGGAGAATTCCAAAGGAGAGGAAAATGTTGTTGGGAACGTATGTGAAAATCACATTTATTCTGACTAGGCATCTATGAAGCATGTGTCACTTGTGTCAATATTTTGAAGGAGAAAGGGGGTGCATGGTGCAGGTCATTGAGGAAAGCGTACTTTGGATATGTCTTAGAAGGCAAGCCTTGGTCGATCAATACACCCGAGGAAGATTATAACGTGGGTTATCAATATGAAGGTTATAATCTATTGATGAGCAAACAAATTTGAATGCATGAAATTTATTGAATGCATGAATATCATTCGAGGATAGGTGGAAGAGATTTCAACCCATATGTTGAGGCACATCAACACATGTAGCCTACATCATCTAGTTGTCAGGAGAGTCAATCGATGCGATGTTTAACCACCTTTGCATGCAAAGCAAAAGAGTGGGAGTTGAGGCAAGTTACAAGCTTGGGTGATCCCATTAGTGGTGTAAGGAGATGTCAAATGCAAACAAGTATGAATTGTGATATTTGTTATGGGATCCATGATACAATATGATGTCGATTTCAAATGATCCTCAATGTATAGACCAACGCTTGACACTGGGGTGTTTCCACCCCTAGTGGTGGCTTATTGCATCTACAAAACCCACCTTCCATTAAACTTTGATGGTTGCCTATGCCCTACTCGAAACTCCCATTTTAGCATAAGCTGGGATGATGGTGGTGTAGGTTTGAAAAGGAAAACATGAAATCATACAATAAAACAACATGAAGTGGAGATACTATCTCACAAGACAGTTGGAGGACCTCAAACAAATCCATGAGATGTTGTGAATGAGCTCACCAACATTCCCACTAGAAAGTATAATTGTTTACACAATGCACATGCCTAGTAGAGGAGGCAATATTTTTCAAAATGCCTAACCCAATTCCAAATGTGAGTTCGTCATAGGTTATTAAGGGATTGCGCAATGACCCATACCTAGTGGGGAAACCCATAAGCTAGTAACCATGAAATCTACATTCTCTCTAGCCTAGAGTCTAACACATCATTTCCCTTTCCCACCATGCCCTGGGATAGATCATCCTTGTCATCCAACTTATCCTCTTTGTTAAGAGATGACATACACTCAACAAAATGAATCAACACTTTGTCGTTAGAGTTGTGGATGTTTAAGCCCTTGATTTGGTGCTCTTGCATAGATTTTTACGATGTTTTCATGTGTGTTCACAATTATTTCATTTTCCTTCCACACTTACATTATTAAAACACGTAATAATGTTATTGTAGTAATGTCAAAAAGTTATAAAACCAAAAAAATAAGGTTTTTCAAGTTAATAACTATTAAGACAAATTGGATGTTCAACAAACATTACATTAAATAGACAATGTTGTGGTGGTAAGAAATAGTGACACGTCATCCATATGTGACCTCAACATTAATGTCTTCAACTCCTCCCTATCGATGTCTCGATACACCACGCAAGTGTAGTAGTTAGTTATAATGAATAATAAAAAAATCATCATATAACATTAGAGCAGAATATATGTTTTCATGGCATGAAATCATTTATTGAGTAGGCTTAGGACCATGAAGGATCAATAAGTAAACTTGTGGTATATCATGTTTGTTCACATGATGCTAAATAGTACCCCTATCTCAAATTATATCTCTTAATATTTTATTATTAATATCCCTTCCCAATACATTATTCTTATTATAACATACCCATTAGATTACCATATATTATGTCCCCGATTTTCTATGATATTTTCAATACCCCTTATTATTAGTATCTCTTTCATGTTGAATTTGTTCTTTTGAGAATGTGTACCAAAATCGAGCATTGATTAAAAAACAAGCTCACAAAGTGAGCGACATTGCAAGAGAGGAACCAAACATGAGCCAAAATATTGCTTGTATATTGAATGCATTGAAAAATAGATTTACAAGAGGCGTATATATAGGAAGTAAGGAAATGTAACGAGAACCTAAAAGGGTGAAGAAGTGTAACTCCCATCTTCCTCGTTGAGACCTAAGAAAGTTAAATACATATATAAGAAAACCATGAAATGGAATTAAAAACCTACACTAACACCCCACCTTATGTGTATCTTAGGTAGGTAAAAGAAATGGGTCTCAAATACAAGGCCTAATGGGGCACCCAAGTATAGATAAAATCCCTCAAAAGTGAAGAAAAGGAGAAAACATGTATAGGAGAAACTAGGCCAAAAGAAAAAAGAGAAGTGCGGAACATCTCCCTCGAGTAAATATGTCCCCTAAAAAGAACATAGAGAGCTCCCCTCTAGAAATAGAGAGAAAAGAAGTGAAGAGGAGAGGGTTAGGATTCAAGAAGCCCCCATATAAGATGAGGCCTCATGAACTCCCAATAAATCCCATATATGCGAGAATCCTGTTATCGAGAGGAGAATCACCCAAGACTAAGCCCCAATTAGGAATGTCAAATATTGCATTGATATATTAATAGGGATTAATGGAAGAGACAAAACGTTAATGTGGAACATAAAAAAGCGTGATTGTTTTTGTCTCTCATATAATGGATCAATAACCAAATTAATGTAGCCAAATTATGAAAAAACTTGATATACCGTAAATAATATGAACTCCGAAAAGAAAATAGATCTCCTTCTTTGTTATTGAATAATGAATTACAATGTTTCCTAAATAGGAAAACAACTCCCAACCTGGAGTTGCCTAGCAAACTCTAACTAACTTGACTAAATCTACTCTATGTGGCGGAAATTACTATTTTTAGCGAGTTTACTAGAACCTGTTATTCTTAGTAAGTTCGCGTGCTTATTCATACGGGCACAGAAATTGCCATGCATCTTATATCCTAAATTAGATGAATTGCCAACTTTCTAACTCATAATGCAACTAATAGACTAAAATCAACTAATGCTAAAAAATAGGAAAGAACTGAACTACAACTTAAATCCTAATTTTCGGCCTCAAGATGGCAAATTTAGGGCCCGAAAATGTGCCAAAACTTTCCCCAATTGGTAGGGAAAGTTGTTGAAATACGTTATCGTCTTATCAAAACATATGGTTTAAAAAAAAAAACTTAAACAGACACCCGAGCTCGGGTTATGACCTTGTCAAGTTCTGCTTAATTTTGGCGCATCACAAATCATCTACATCGTTTGGACTATAAGTCATAATTTCATAAGGATGTGGTCAAGAAGTCTATAAGACGTGAAGAAGTGGACATAAAGATGGAGAATATGGAGTAGATTCATTAACTTCTAATGCACAATTGAGAGAGAGGTGAGGAAGGACGGGATGTGTGTAATCAAACTCTAATACATGACTATGTGAGGAAGGAGGTGATCCCCATCATTGATATCATCATCTAGATTGAAATTTGAATCCTCATTATTGATACTCTCATCATATGCACTACTGATAAGAATCAACATGAGACCGCCTAGGTGAATCTAAATGCTTATAAGCTGTCATCAATACCAGTGAGTATAATGTGAATGAAAGTGAAGTGTTAGAAGTCAAACTTGAAGGGATCTCATCATCTATGCAAGATTCGTCATCAAAGTGCAAGAAACGATAAACATAGGACTAGTGAGATGCTCATCATACTACCACTATGGAATCATTATGTGACTTCACACGATAACCACAAATTTTAGAGTGAACTCATATCGCTTTCCTAAATCATGGTATGTGATATGATATTGATAGGAGATTATTTCAAAATGAAGGTACAAATAAAACATCCTCCAATATCCCATCACCCGTGTCAATATACCCTCTCCCAGATACTCCAGCAGAAGTGTGATCCCCCATCAAAATAGTTGGCGTAGATTATTACTCTAAGGAAGTGAAGGAAACTTGATATGAATCCATGTGATGTAAAGCACTGAGCCAAAAACCCATGTGGTAGGGTGAGAAGTGATTACTACTAATACAGTTTCTTTTTTCTTGGTAGGCATGTATGCAAAATGTGGAAGCACACATAAGGCATGTCAAGTGTTTAACAATATTATTGTGGGATTTGAGGCCTTTGGGATTAATAAGTATTCATAGTTTACCTTTTGAGATGAGATTTACATATCTCATTTTTCATCTCAATGGAAAAATTTTAGAGGCACATTCAAAGTTCAACTTTGCAATATGAAAAATCTCAAATTGATGCTTAAAATTTTGATATATATAAATATGTTATATGGTGGAATAAATAATATATTTGAACTCCCTATAAACCTTCTAACCTATGTGAACTTTGGGTAAATATGTTATATTTTTGATATATAGCTTCCCAAAGTATGTTGTGGATATATAGATTCAGACACACCGTGTCTTAGGCATATGCCTATGGAGGAATACACATAGGTATAACTACACCGAAGGCGTTCTTGTAGTGAGACTACACCTGCTGAGTATGACAACAGTAAGATATCCAACCAATTACATTCCTCCTCCCGAATGTGTTAAAATCTAACGAATAGCTAAATTTCAAGGCATGGGTTTTGTATCAAATTAAGGATGCGCGGAATGTTGGAGACTCCACATTTTCACAACATGATTGATGTTTGGACTAACAAGTGATTGTTGTTACTGCAGGTTTGAGCCAAGTGGTTTTAGCATTTGAGACAGTTGTTGGTGCAAGGCTAAGACATGAGGTTTTTGTATGCGCCTTTCACTACACTTTGTTACCCGGTCAGACGCTCAAAGCGGGAGCTGCATTATATACTAACGTTTCACAGAAAAAATATTCAGCAGGCCAATTTGAGCTTTCCATGCAAGGGGACGGTAATTTGATGCTCTATGTCATGGATCAGGTCGGCAAGAGTGATGGCGCTTACTGGAATATTGTTACTGGTAACCCTGGTTTTAATCCCGCAAAGTTGAATTTTGATTGGAGTGGATTGTTGTATTTGGTAAATATCACCAACATGACAGTCGCAAACATCACCAAACATGATGTCGGAGGGGGCAGTTTCTTTGCAGAGTCACGCTTGATACCTACGAAAATCTTGGGCAGTACGTTTGCAGAGTCATAACAAGCCCAACTGCTCTTTTCCTTCTCAATTCTAATTCATCGACAATGACCACCACTTTACCATAATTCAGCAAAATTCATCCCTCCAGGTATGCTCTCCTTCTCTCCCTCCTTTACCTTTACCACCGCAGCAGCCAAGAAAAAATATGGAGGAAAGTCGGGAAAGGCTTTTTAGTAATTGGTATAAATCTCCTATGTGGCTCCTCAATTTTCTTGGCGGCGGGCTTCGTTTTTGCTTCCGTCCATATGGTTACAAGGCTAGAGTTGTTGGAGAGTAGCATAAGGTTGTGGATGGGTTAACTGCATATTCTTATAAAGAAATAGAGGCTGCTACAGGGGTTTCACACAAGAATTGGGAAGGGGTGCCTTTGGTACAGTTTATAAAGGCACCTTACCTGAAGGAAGAGCAATTGCTGTGAAAACTCTTAATGCAACGGTGACGGAAGGTGAGGGAGAACATGGAGGGGAAAGGGAATTCAGAACAGAGATGAGAGTAATTGGTTCAAGCCGTCATAAAAATCTTGTTCAATTATACAGTTTTTGCGACAAGGGTTCCCACAAGCTTCTTGTGTATGAGTACATAATCAGTGGATCTTTGGACACGGTGTTATTCGTACATGGTAGATTTCCTGACTAGAGTATGTGTGTTCAAATTGCATCAATGTGTTCAATCCAACCACCCAAATTTTTACACAGACAGTGCATTGAAATCCAACAGTTGTTTTTTAGCGCGAGAAACATGTTTTCGTAGTCATTAAGGAGATAGCACACAGATTGTGCTTTGCGAGGAGAGATTATAAACGTCGATGCATGGAATTGTTACAGACAATTGATTACGTCGGGGAGGATATTAAATGTAGGGTACGAATGGAAAACCAAAACACAACATTATCATGTTGAGGAAGTCGGAGACGTAAGCGTGAGGGGAGAGTTGGCAGATATTTGTGGTGCCGAGGTCTCAGAAGGGAGAAAATTTGAAGGTGAAGGCCATTTTCTAGCTGTGGACCGGCCGCAGTGCCCACCTTCAGAAGGAGCTCATCCAATGTCTCACCGTGGGCGTGTTTTGTAAGGAAGAAAATTTGCTTCCCTCTGACACCACCTGGGTGGCCATGCTTGTCCGGACCAACACTCTGATGCAGGGCTGCTCGGGAATCCGGTGGAGCATTTTAGAGAGCTTGTTTTGTTGATTACAGGTATATACCCTCATTTATACCACCTGGGATGGTAGTTTCAGTTAGTGAAGTGAAGGATCCTGATAAAAGGGTACAATATGCAGTATTAAATTTTACGAAATAAGTTATCTTTAGTAGCCTAATGTTGTCAGATACCCTCACAGCACTTAAGTGCGCAGGGTGTTAGGCATCATTGACCTTAAAGAGATATTTTCTTTCCTTTTTCGCTTTGGAATGTTGTTTATATGTTAATAGTATGTATTTGGGTCACCAAACCTGGACAATAATGAAGGAATGACATTAGATTGCAACAATCAATGTGTTAATCAATTTGTACATTACTCCATACGATGGGAAACAACAGAGGGCAAGGAATATATTTTTCATCATGTGTTGTGTGACAGTCTGGATTGACATGGAGGGACTAAAAGAACAACACAATAGTGATATTAATTCACTACGACATGAGCTGGTCAATCTAGGATGTCTATTGCAGGTAACCTAGTGGAGTCAATCTTTGGATACAAGATCAAAGTCTCACATTTAATATAGAATAACAGAATTTTGATAGCACTTAATAATTTTTATAATTGAAATTTCCAAAATATGATAGCTATTAACAATGCAACTAAATGGGATCTTTCCTTTCCTTTCCTTATAACACCTTGGAATGTTGTTTAGATGTTAATTGTGCATATTGAAGTCAGCAAATGTAATGTCCACTTCCCTTCAACACTAAATGAACCATGAGTATCGTTTCCAATTGTTTATAATCGTAAACATGGTGATGTGTTCTAGTTGGCATGTAAATAAAGGTGCGGACATGAGGATTTCTATTGTGTTTTGGTTATTATTATTACCTTGACTCAATGTCGTATTATGGACCTTGATGGTAATTTAAGGATATGATAATGATGATCTAGAATAGTTACCTTGTTACAAACCGATTGTTATGTCATTACTATTGTTGTATTGTTTAGGCTCTGGTCACTCTTTATTGGATCCCTAGACCTTGATATTGTAATAAAAATTAGACATTTCTAGATGGACATTGATACACTCATTTTACTTATTGGATAGACAGTACATACATGTTATACTTGTGACATGATGTGACTATTGCAGTAAATTTATATGCTTGATTCCTATATCAGTATTCGATGTTCTAACTGTTACTACTGTATGGATGTATTAGACGTGAATTACGGATATTTCTAGATGATTGTTGATGTTGTGATCTTAGTGCAAATTGATGGATTGTTATAATCAAAATGTGAGAAAATTACACAATTGGTGAATTACTTGATTCTAACATTGGTTTAAGTAGGATATTCAATTATGTAAATTGTTATGTATAAATGCATGTGTTTTATTATTTCGATGTCATTAATATGGCCATGAGGCCGAAAGGTATTGGTGGATTTTGAAACGACCCAAAAAAAAATCCACACACGAACAACACATGATGAAATACAGGGTAATTTTTTTTTGAACTTGCTTGACACATAACATGACGCAACATGTCGTCACCAAGGATACAACTAACACTGTGAACAACCTGATACAAGGATGACCATAAAGGCAGCACGGAAACGTTCACACCTATCAAGGACAATTTACTTTTCTCTTTTTGACAGAACAACATTGAAGTCCAACCACAAAACACACTTACAGTTAGGGCCAACCACAATGAGATATTCTTGAGGGTTATTTATTTTAAAAAGACATCTTGCAATTCTTAGCTTACGTTTTCAAGGAGGCTCAAGATATGACTCATACAATTCATCGTACCAAGCTAAGTTTATTCTTTTTACACTGAGTAATCATCTTTAAAACTTCTCTATTATGACATTTGTTTGCTTAATTCGTTTATTTAGAGAAAGGGGGAAATTAATCCCACCAGGCCATCTATTTACACTTACGCTATTAGAACTTGTTCATGCCCATATGACAACATGGGTTTGCGTTCAACATACTTAAGAGAAGGAAGACAAAGCACCTTGAAAAAAATAACAGGTTAGAGGAAGAAGGTCGAGTTGATTTCATCTTTATGACCTCATTAGTTATTAACTCGCTTTTTTAATGAAGCTTGAGGATTTATCGAAAATTATTAAATATTTTACTTAGGCTTCACTGGATGATTTTACAAAAGAAAACAATTTACCTTTCAAATGGTTGAGAGACAGATTACATGGCTTCGAAACCGATTCCTCCTATTTATTAAATCTTATTATCTTATATCAACTAACAATTTGTTTCACCTTAGGATCATTCTAAGAATTCACCATAAAAAGGATAATGTTCGCTAGTGTAGCTAGGGATATCAAGTTATAAAATTTTTACTTCACAAGGGATGGTTTCATTTTGATCACTCATGGACTTATTTGATTTCAAGTAGATCACCTCTACCTTTATTTGTTGAATATAAAATTATTATTTTTGTTTAGCTCCTTTAAGGGTTAACCGACCCATTTTACTTTACTTATAAAATATTGCCACTGAGTCTTAGAAAGATTTAACTTAACAATTTATTCTCAAAATCAAAGTTTTACAATACTCATATCGATGTAAAGATTGAATACCATTTCTCACAAAGGTAATTTACCAGTTTACCTACAGAAGGACAAGACAACATCATCACGAAATTTCAGAACAACCCAAGGCAAGAGGTCTTCTAAACTCCTTTGCAAGCACTATTACAAAAATTTACCTCACATTGGACATTTTTACAAGGAACTTCATAAATTGCACTGATGAAACCTTTACAACTCTTTCCTTTAATCTACTCGCATAATCCATCTGCACAAATACTAGCTAGAATCGGTTCATAAGGCCGAGCATGTTAAGGCTACACATTGCAACAGTAAGCTAACATTTAACAATATCAAGAAAGGAATGTTCTAAATTCAGAAATGGATTAAAACACAACCCACAACTCCAAGATTAATCACATGAGAGAGAAATCTAAACCATCCAACAAGGAGAAAGTCAAAATACCAGTAAGAACAAAATTACATAAATCAAGGCAAGACCTTATGGGTTAGGAACAAGAAGATCAAGAGGGTTGATATTTCCTTCATGTGATCCTATGGTTTACGTGATTGGAATCCAATACTCAATCCATCCATCTAAAGGGGTCCAAGAGAAGACAAAACATACTAATTATGATCGTAGGCGCGAAACAAAACGACGTTATCCAATTCTCCCAGGGAAAGGCTTCATAGTAATAAGGGTTCGACGCCCTAAAAGAAAACAACTATAGTTTCAGTTTTAACCAAGGAGTTTACCACTACTTCCTTATAGGATTTCTTAAACGTAGTACTAGTTAACAAAACAAATCCACCCTTCCAAACGCATACAAATGAGACACAAAAAGGGCCATTATTCTTCCAACAAACCTTATCCTAATCGTCAACTTCTCTTCATAATGTAATGGAAGGCTAAACCCAAAAGTAGTTAATAATTTTTATATATTTCCGACAATGTCAATAAGTATTTTAAAATAAAGATAAAAATTGATTTCCTTAACAAAGCCACAAAATGGGACTTTTAGTAACCAAGTTGAAGTATAAGATATTCGAGTTCGAAAACAAAGGGATTCGATACACGGTGGGTAATACACCAGTGATGCCCCAGAATCAAAGGACCTTACCACGAGTACAAGCACAAAATAAGAACCAACACACATATCCATCAGGAAGGTTACGCAGTGCAGTCAGGCCTAGAAGTTCTATGAGCTCCTTGCCAATGGTATAGAAGATGGAAATTTTACCCGATCCATGTGGGCTTATCAGGGAAAAGTCTAGCAAATATCAAACAGATGAATATAATAGCCACCTATTATATTATCACTGTAATCAGCTGTCATCTAACAGGAACGGGTTCACGAGTCCAATACCATGGATTCACCTACAACTTTTGTTTCAGTCCAGCTATTAATAGCTTGCTCGTGACCCCTAGTAAAATTTGTAGAGATTTCATTCAATAAAACTTACAATGTTTCCCCCTTACTTTAATCACACAAGAGTTTGAACCAGGAAGAAGGTAAAGTAATTCTCTCAACACGTAGAGGCCAAAATAGATGTCAGGTCATTCATCCTCTAGAACTGGGTACAACAGTCAACCATGTACAGTTCTAAAACAAAACCCTAATGCCATTTTCTAATTAAACAAAAAGTAAGGAATGCCCACAAGCTTAAACAAGTTTTAGAACACAATGGCATTATTAATGTACCTTTTAGCAAAACAGGAGAGCCCTAATCAGGAAATACGTATTTAATCAACCAACTAGAGATATGAAGGCTTAACCTTCCATATAGTAAGCCTTCAATTATAAATACCACCACAGAATTCTTTTAAAAGAGAGTCATATAAGCAAATGAAACTCTAAAATGTTTCCTTCCCTACGAACTAGATTGCATCGCTCAATATTGCAGTAGCCCATTTAAACAAACATGAAAGAGAGTAAGCTATAAGAGAGGAAAGAACATTTCAAGCAAAACCAACGAAATTGAAACGAGATTTAAAGGAACAACCAACACAATTAGGCAGCGATATAAACAACCACGAAAACATTTGTCTAGGCGCTATTCAATAGAAAGAAAATTTATTTCAAGATATCCGAAAGAAGGTAGAAAACTATTACAAGGAGTAGATTTAACATGCCTGTTTAAAGCGTTATATCTCATGGCCATGCACATGCATGCCCCTTCTCCCCCGCAGTCCCAAAATTAATTCTCCACCAAACTCACGCTTCTCACCCACACGGTGTCCCAAATACCACGCAAAAGAAACAATAACCATTCCGTTAAAGCTGCATAGACACAGGCAAAGGTTTTTGAGTTTGGCCTCGCACCTGCCAATTCCATTTCTTGAAAAAGCATCAGCGCCTCCTCAAAGTGCCCATTCCGTGTGAATCCCGCAATCATTGCATTCCATGAAACCAAGTTTGGTCGAGGCATTTCTGAAAAAGCTTGAGGGCTTTATCAACAAACCCTTTTAAATGCGAAACTCGTTATCATCGCATTCCACGACACAACATTTGATTGAGGCATTTTCTTAAACAGCTGCAAAGCTTCATCGACATATCCATTCTGTGTAAACCCTGCAATCATCAGAGTCCATGAGCAGACATCTCGTTCAGACATTTTGTCAAACACTTTCCGAGCATCTACCAGGCTTCCGCACTTGACATACATGTTTATCAACGTATTTTCCACAAGCCTGTCTTTTATAATACCCGTCTAAGTCATGTGAGCGTGGATTCATTTGCCATGTAATAATTCCTTTTTGTGAATGCAAACCTTCAAGAGAGAAGCATATGTAGTAGAATCTATTTTACTATCTGGCATATGTAAAATATTGAGGGTTTCTTTCAGGTGAGCTTGTGAGTCCCCTCATATTAATATTGGGTTGTGTTTTAGATGCGGTGGAAAAGTTAAAATCAAGTTTATGTGGAAATCGACCATGCCTGGTTGAAAGAGATTGCAAGCTTTCCAAAAATTGATCAATGTCTTCATGCTTGCTGATCAAATTCAAACTTAACCTCTTCCTTTATCCGGATCTACCTTTTAAATAGCGCATCTTCAACCCAAAAAACAAAACACAACACACCACTGGATTCTATAAATAATTCAAATTGCATGTAGAATCGTAAGTCTAAATTAATTTTTATCCGTGACTGAACATTGTAACGTTTGTTGAAAGGAGCACTCTCACCGTCACATGGTCAATTTTGGCAGGAATATCTTGAAGGAGAATCTTGAATTTGAGGATGCAGTCGAAGCTGAACAGATAACCACGAAGTTGGACCACCTGCTTGTTGGAGCGCTCAAAAAGGCTTCTACTACAGCTGCAAGATCTTGCAATGGCCCGATCACGACTATGGTCGCGTGCGGCAGAACATCGGGATCAACACCAACGGTTCCTTGGGATCGCCCTGCACAGAAGCTATGTCGCACTTATCTCTCTCAACGATTTTCGAGATAAGTTTACTTCTCTACCCTCGTAGCTGCTCTTTGCATATCGCCAAACACTTCCTCACGGCACTTTCTAGGAGAATTTCAGTTCTGCGCTCCACCGAAGTGCACATGCAAAGACGATTTTGAGGATCCACACCCACCCACGCAACATCAGGGTGACAGACCTTCATTTCACCATCAATGAATCCACTATCCAGAACATGCTGTAGCAATTCATCTGCTGCAGCATTTGATGGAGTGCAAACAAGCATTCGTGGTTTAGGACAGACACAACAGGTAGACCACGTGACAGCAGGTTGCAAGTCAACAATTTAATAAATGGGTAGGTGCAGCCACCAACCAGGAGTTGAACACACCAAGAAGGTGCAGGGGGTTTTTAATGCAATGGCAGGTAGGAGACAAACACACGAAAGATAAAAATCTGATCCTTTTTTAAAGCTACGCGGCCAGTAAGGAGGAAGGCATACGATGGGTGGGTAGAAAAACAATTAGTTTCATTAATCCCCACCAACATATGCCAAACAAGGCACCAAATGAAATAAAAAAGAATATGGCAGGAGGCCATACACTCTACCATGCACCCCTCTTGCTAGAAAACAAGGAAATAAAAAGTCCAAGGACAACAATGTAGCCCACGTCTCCTCATGTCTAGCCTGTCGCATCCATAATCCAACGTGGGAGGAAAGGTAATGGACGCAACAATAAGTGCACCCCGGAATTAAGAATTGCAATGAGGCATGCGTGTGGGATCAGATAGTCAAGGCGGGAGCGATAAAAAAATCAAAAGGATAGTTTAACGATAACAGAGGATGATATCGATAACAATCGATATAAAGAAGGTAATAATAAAATACAATCGTTGATCGATAATACAATCATAATGTCATTATTATTATTATTATCATTATTATCATTTTACAGCTTGTAAAATAATTATCAATTATAGTCATAATGGTCAGCAATCGAGGTCGACGAAGGCACAACGACACTCCATGCTTAGCACTCGATCACCACAGGATGAACAGGTGTAACGTAGAACAGGGCATTACATTCTCCTCCCCTTAAGAAAGCATCGTCCTCGATGCGACATTACACGGAGGAAAGTAAATGGTTCGCAACCAAGAACAGGTAAAGGAGAAAGTACCCTTTATGGTTTAAAAATTTTAGTTGATTAAAGCATGGCCACAGGGTAGCCTTAGGAACATTTGGTAGAAATTTTAACTTTCAAGGTTCTGTGAAGATTGGCAGTTCTTTCTTGTTCATTATTTCATTAGTCTCCTTCCATTAACATTATTCTTAGTTTAATTTCTTTAAAATTTCATCATTGAAGAGTTTTGGTTTATTCTTTATTGTGGGTGCCCAACATGAACTGCTAACACAACACCCTATCAGGTTCAAAAGACACTACAGATTCACAAGCATACGAGTATATACTTCAAGATTGTATTACACCACAAAAAGGTTACTCAAATACGGAATGGAATAGGCACAGTCCACATAGCATAGTACTCGACACACATCAATGACTGACATACAAAATACTCAACCAAAAGAGTACTACAATTTCCAGACATTTCCTCAATTTGCATCAATGAAAAATTCACATAACACCAAACCATGCTACAGGTACATAGTGTCCACAAGGGAATCAATGACATATCCACAACATCACAACACATATCCATCTGACATGAGTAACACATACATCGAAATACCACTACCAAAACATCACAATAACTCAACATATATCCTGAAACATCAACCATACAGACAAATATCATAAGCCTCCCTCAAACTCTTATGCCTCCCTCAAGTCTCTTATGCCTCCCTCAAACTCTTATGCCTCCCTCAAGTCTCTTATGCCTCCCTCAAACTCTTATGCCTCCCTCAAGGAGGCCGGTTGACCCTATGGCCTAAGACACATAGAGTTCGAACACTCCTAACCCAAGTGACATAATAACACGTGGTTCAACAACCCGCTAGTTATCTGTACTCCTTGGGGCATACCCCTATACAACAAAGTGGGTCCATAGGTCCAACCATTCCATGGTGCATCCCATGACCCTATTCCACACATCACGACATTAGAACCAGCACAACAATCCAATCAAAATGCCAAGTGGCAAAGTACAAGCCTTGGGCAAGGTGGTAAAAAAAAAATTCCAAATTTAAAAGAAGACCCAAAATCAAGCAAAAATAAATGGCCAAACAGCCATAGTTAGTATCAAAATCCCCATGTTAGTGCCACAAACCAAGGAAATGCCCAAAATTGTAAAGCATGGCAATCAAGAAAAGCTCTTGGTCCTTACAAATAAAGTAAAAGCTCAATTTACGAATAAAATCAACTTATAATAATGTCACATTACGATAAGCGTGTGTGGCCTTATCTAGCCACCAAAGGGGTACTCAACGAGTTCTAGCTTTTCGGAACATCGAGCCTCGGCTCGTAAAATACATATCAATAATACAATTGTCATCACCGCATCTCGAATCATCCCGCCACCACTTGACAAGGCTAAACATAGTCATAGTTGCACTTAGGTTGCGTACATACAACCACATAGGGAGAGAGGAAAGAATCACATGTTATCTACTAAACCGAGTTTTGGCTCGAGTTATTGGCCCATGGTACACCATTCCTCACTCTCAACATACACTTCTACCGATTTCCCTCAGGATCGGTTAGCGTAAGGTTCACAACATAACATACAACAACATCACTAACATAACGGTGGCGCACACATAACTACCATAGTGTCTTACATATGGTACATATACAGGGTAGATCACGATCATACATTCACTGAGTGTAACACATCACTTTACCACTTTCTGCACCCAAGGTGCAATCACCATACGATAGGGTTCATACACTCACCATATGACCCAAAATCACAACTTGAAGCATTACATATTTACACAATCATACATACGATGAACATAGTACATCACAACATAACATCCATTGCTACATAACAAGGTGGTACACACATTTCTTCGAACATGGTAAAACATCATGAGACAACTCATTTCTTTTAACATCAATCTAGTCATACAACACATTGACACCCACATATCACAATATGTCACAATGCTCCAACACTACATCATCCACAATTCTTTTCACACATCACAAACAATGAATTCACACGTGAACTCTTCATAGAATCCACGGGAAAGTGAGAGAACACTCCCATCCCCAAACACATCAACATGATGACAAACACGCACTAAATGACATACACATCACGTGCGTTCACAATATCACAATTACAACAATAATCACATCACCTTTAAAGCACATTACTCTTCCAATATCTACCACCATCATGCAACATCATCATCATCATGCACGGTATCATCATGTAACACCAACACCATCATGTAACATCACCATACAACACCAATCCAGCCCATAGGTTCGAGAGCATGAACCTATGCTCGATACAAGTGAAATGACCCAAAAAAAATCCACACACGAACAACACAGTGAAATACAGGGTAATTTTTTTTTTTTTTTGAACTTGCTTGACACATAACATGACGCAACATGTCGTCACCAAGGATACAACTAACACTGTGAACAACCTGATACAAGGATGACCATAAAGGCAAGCACGAGAAAGCGTTCACACCTATCAAGAACAATTTACTTTTCTCTTTTGTGTAACAACATTGAAGTCCAACCACAAAACACACTTACAGTTAGGGCCAACCACAATGAGATATTCTTGAGGGTTATTTATTTTAAAAAGACATCTTGCAATTCTTAGCTTACGTTTTCAAGGAGGCTCAAGATATGACTCATACAATTCATCGTACCAAGCTAAGTTTATTCTTTTTACACTGAGTAATCATCTTTAAAACTTCTCTATTATGACATTTGTTTGCTTAATTCGTTTATTTAGAGAAAGGGGAAATTAATCCCACCATGCCATCTATTTACACTTACGCGATTAGAACTTGTTCATGCCCATATGACAACATGGGTTTGCGTTCAACATACTTAAGAGAAGGAAGACAAAGCACCTTGAAAAATAACAGGTTAGAGGAAGAAGGTCGAGTTGATTTCATCTTTATGACCTCATTAGTTATTAACTCGTTTTTAATGAAGCTTGAGGATTTATCAAAAATTATTAAATATTTTACTTAGGCTTCACTGGATGATTTTACAAAGAACACAATTTACCTTTCAAATGGTTGAGAGGCAGTTACATGGCTTGAAACCGATTCCTCCTATTTATTAAATCTTATTATCTTATATCAACTAACAATTTGTTTCACCTTAGGATCATTCTAATAATTCACCATAAAAAGGATAATGTTCGCTAGTGTAACTAGGGATATCAAGTTATAAAATTTTTACTTCACAAGGGATGGTTTCATTTTGATCACTCATGGACTTATTTGATTTCAAGTAGATCACCTCTACCTTTATTTGTTGAATATAAAATTATTATTTTTGTTTAGCTCCTTTAAGGGTGAACCGTGTTGGTCCGAAAATCTGTCGCTTGGGCAGATCTATGGATAAACGAGCCAACAGTGTGTAGGGCATAGCCCCTCTTTGAGTTAGCAAAGCGAAACTAGTTTTTTTGCTATTCTACCAAAGAGGGAATCTATGCAAGTCTCACAGATTCTGCCTTCGGGGTTTGGGATCTCATCCCAGTAGAGGTTTTTCGACTGCGAAAAGAAAGGAATGAAAGAGAGGAGGAAGAAGGAACAGGTCCGAAGGGAGAAAAGAAATGAATTCCAAAGCAGAAAGGTCAGAAGATTTATGTTTTTGGGTTGGTAGTAAACGGAGCCAAACCTACTTGCATAAATAAACAAAGCAATACTGATGAGCAAATGACTAGAAAAGTAGATATGAATCTAATGAAAAAACATGCAGATCTAACATAAGAAAGTTCTGACACATAACACAGGTATTCAGCACAAAGTCTCAATATTTGTATTACTGTTTTCTTCTGTTACAAGAAAGCTCAAAGTCTTTCTCTCCTCACTTCTATTTTCATCTAAAAAATGTCCACCTTTGAATACAACAAGTATTCCAATATATATAGAAGAGGAGAAGGAAAGAAGGCAAAAAGGAGCCAACCACCTATTTACAAAGATATTTACAAAATATCTAAAAGTCATGTTGACTTTTGACAACTTGATGGATGACATCATCCCATGGATGATGTCATCATTTGTGCCAACATACTTTAGACATTCCAACAAGAAAGTCGGAGAAGAGAGAGAAGAAGAAGAAGAAGAAGAAGGAGGAGGAGGAGGAGCAGCTACTCGTCGTCATCATCCTGCGGCCGAAAGGGGGTAGCCTGCTTTTGATGCTGCTCAGGTGATGAGATATGGAACTGAGAGCGGTATTCCATGAACTTGTTGATTATTGGCCCAAGTTGATCCTGAGAAGGATCCTTGTGCCTATCGCTTATCGCTTCACAAGTCTCCCGCTCATCTATGAGCTTCTCGGGAAGTTTGGAATAGTCCTTCTCCGCCTCAATGAGGAACCCGATGAAGTCCCCCCGAGTTGTTGATAGAGTTGTTGATAGATTCGAGTGTCAAATGTGACCTCCGGCCCGATTCCTCCTCCATGTCGATATGCCCGGAGACATGTTCCGAGTCTCGACGTCCATGTTGCATTTCTCGTGACTCTGAGACATTGACCCTTTGATATTTATACTTCATCTCTTCCTCTCGTAAGCTTAGCCTTTCCTTTCGATCCTGGTGGGTCTCTCTTTGGATGTAGACATATGTTCTTTCGAACTCGTTGCTTTGATCTCGCATGAAGAAGAAGCGAGACCCAATCTGAAAAGGTTGAATTAGCCATTTGATCTTCCATTGGAATGTTAGCAGAAGAAAGAGTTAGAGATTTTAGGCTCAGGGCGCAGGGTGCATGAAAATTGCAGCTTACAGGGCTAAATAGGTAGGGCGCACAGAAAGGGTGTGCTGCAAAGGTTAAACTGGCGCCAAAGGCGCATGGCGCATGCGTCTGCTGCAGTGCATTTTATAAAGGGCGCATGATAGGTGCGTGTTACATAGTGACAGGATGCGCCCTTTGGCGCATGGAATTTTCATGTTGCATTGGAATTTGGTGCGCCCTTTGGCGCATAGATGTTTCGTGTAACAAGAACTTTTCGTGCACCAAAGGGAGCATGGCGCGGCGCACGAAAGGTTTACACAACATGATGTTTTTCTAATCGGGGATGCGCCTGCGCCTTGAAAGATTTGTACTTAGCGCATGACAAAGCTTGTGTTGCATGGATCTTTGGGGTGCGCCATTGGCACATGGAAAAGTGATGCAGCAAGGAAGGTTGGCGCGCCTTTGGGGCGCAAGCTCAGCACTTGTAGCATATGGAAGAGGCGCGCCTTGAGGTGCGAGAAGTTCATGATGCGGCGAGGCAAAATGGGTGCACCAGCGCAGGTTTTGTTCATGTTTGGGGGACAGATGCGCCTATTGGGAAAAACAGGCTTTTCTCCATTTCTTTCTTCATTTGTTTTAGCAGGGTTATTGGGCAGTGAAATGGCTCATCAAAAAGGAGATAAAACCATGCTTTTAGAGGTTCCCCTACCAAAGCAGATCGGACAGAGGGGAGTGATATGGAAAGAAAGCAGGAGGAGGAGGATCTTGATATTTCAAACTTGTGCACAAACTAAAACCAGACCACCAAGCACAAAGAACCAAAACGCAAAACATGAGAAAGAGAAAAGAACCTCTCACCTGGACAAATAGCAAAAATCTTGCAACGGGTCCACAAGGCGTTGAAAACGACGAGGCGGGGCGGCAGGCTCGAGAAAAAATCACGTGCTTAGTGAATAGTGAAAATGACATTTTGGGTGCGCAAAACACATATATATAGGTGAGCTGGTCATAAATGCGCCACCCACTTTTAAAGGCGCATGAGAGTTCTTTGTCGACAGGAAAAGCGTCGCGCCTTTGGCGCATGAAAATGTTTTCCAAAGCAGAAATTAAGCGCGCCTTTGGCGCACCAAAAGCTATGTCGACATGAAGTTATGTGCGCCCTTTGGCGCACCAAAACATGGCACAACAAAATTTGTGCCAACAAAGGCGCATGCAGGAAGGCTCAACATACTTTGGCGCACCAAAGGTGTGTTGACACCGAAAATCATGCGCGAAAGGGTTTTAAAGGGGCGCACAAAAGTTGGTGTTACATAGCAATTTCATGCGCCCGAATTACCAAAAGGCTCAAAAGACTAAGTTCAAAACCAGATTTCCGGGAAGGGATTTACAATGTTTGACGCAAGAGGATCCCTAACGAGGGATCGGAACAAAATTTCGGTATGGTTATCGGTAAAATTTCCCTTGTCAATTTTACGGGATAACAGCTGGCTCTTTCTGGGGACTATCCCTGAGCAAACTCGGGGGTAGAGAATCCCAGTTCTCATGTGCCTATCCATTGGGTAACAGAGTCAAAAACAAGGGCGACCGGAGGGGGAGCAAAAGAAACACACAACAAACCGAAAGCAAACACACGACGAAAGCAAACACACAACATAAAGCAAACTGTACAAAGAAGAGAGCAAGCTCTACTTCCTGAAGATCTTCAGATGCTGCCCGCTATAAGGAAGCGGGAGTTCGGTTCCATCCAGATATGAGAGATAGAAGCTATTCTCTCCGTTGAGCTGCTTGATCTTGAAGGGCCCTCTCCACAGGGAATCAAACTTTCCGTGCATGCCCTTTGGCTCTCTTCGCTTGTCCCACAAAAGGACGAGATCTCCCACTTGAAAATCTCTTTGCTTGGCCTTCTTATCAAAAATCCTCTTAACTTGATTCTGATGTTCAGTGATCCTGTCGACCACCCTTACTCTCTTTTCTTCAAGTTCTGCCAGATACATGATTCTCTTTTCAAGAGAATTTTGGAAAGTTTCATCTTCGATAGCTCGCGACAAGCGTAGAGCAGGAAGTTCCGCAGAAATGGGAAGCTCGGCATCAGTGCCATATAACACTTGAAAAGGTGACATGCCGAGAGATCTCTTGGGAGTAATACGATCGGCCCACAAAGCGTCGTACAAAGACTTGTGCCACATTCACTGATTCTCATCTACTAACTTCCGTATGATGGTCACCAAGTTCTTGTTACTGGATTCCACCTGACCATTTCCCTGAGGGTAATAGTCTGAGGCGTGAGCCAAAGTTATCCCATATTCATAGCAAAAACTAATAACTTCTCGTGAGGAGAAGTTAGAAGCATTATCAGCAACGATTTTGTTTGGAACGCCAAACCTGACAATGATATTTTCTTTAATGAAATTGCAAACCACCTCAGAAGTGGCATGCTTGACAGGTATGGCTTCCACCCACTTGGTGAAGTAATCCGTTCTTTGTAAGGACATAGCTATGTAAGACTCGATTGGATTGAGCGCTAATAAAATCAATTCCCCATTGCCTGAATGGTTCATTGATAATGACCGGCCTTAGGGGAAAGGCAGCCAACTTGGGCTTGCCGACGAATTGCTGACAAGGTTCACACTTTGCCACCCAGGTGGCTGTATCTTGAAAGAGCGTCGGCCAATAGTACCTGGCTCGAATGATCTTGTGTGCAGTCACGGAGGAAGAGAAATGCCCTCCACAGGCTGAATTGTGAAAACTTTCCAATAGTTTTACTTGCTGGGGTTTGTCAACACATCGCAAAAAGATGCCATCTATCCCACGTTTATATAAACCGTCATCCCAGATGACATATTTAGCCGCTCTGAGCTTTATAGTGCGCTTCTCCTTTGCAGTTAGGTGCATTGGGCATTCACCGTAGGTAAGGAAGAAAGCGATGTCGGAGTACCATTCATCACTAGTTGCAACAAATAGAACCAGAGGCAGAGAATCAGGCTCTTCCTGCCGGTCCTGTGTTTCGTCGGTGTAGTCACCCCTGTCATCGGGGTTTCTGAATCTTTGTTTTCAGCCATTAGCTGACACAGGCCCTTGCCCCTCACCAGCTTGGTTGGTTTAATATCCAGGTCATACTCCTGGACCTTTGCGATCCAATTTCCTCGCAAGCTTCCTAACTCCTGCTGAGTTAGAATTGATTTCACCGCCGTGTCAGGGACCAGCACCACCGTATGTGAGTTTAGAATGTAATACCTGAAATTCTTCACTGCTTTGACAACGGCGAAGGCATGCTTTTCAGTTGAGTCATTTTTAGTTCGTGAGGCTTGAGGGGAGAACTCATGAACGCGATCGGAGATTCAACATCCTCCGAGTTCTTTTGCATTAAGATTGCGGACACAGTATGCTCAGATGCGTAACTATACATGATGAAGTCCTTGGAGAAATCGGGACATACCAGGACTGGTGCATGAGCAACGGAAGCTTTTATTTCTTCAAATGACCTTTTCCCCTCTTCGCTCCATCTGAAAGTTGGTGACCCCTTCATCATGTTCAATATGTGACGGGTCTTTTCAGCAAAGTCAGGAACAAAACGCCTGAGAAAGTTCACCTTTCCAAAGAAAGAATGAACACCAGTCTTGCTTGTAGGCGAGTAAGGCTTTGAATAGCCTTGACTCTTTCGGCATCTATCTTTGTTCCTTCTTTGCTAACCACATGCCCTAGCAACTTCCCTTCCGTGACTCCAAAAACGGACTTCTTTGGGTTTAGGGAAATCCCATGTTCTCGGCACCTGGCCAACACTTGCTCCAAATGATCACAATGATCATTTCGTTGTTTAGAGAAGATGGTTAAATCATCTAGGTAAACCACAATGACTTTCCCCATCATACCTTTGAATGCGAAATCCATGGCCCGCTGAAAAGTGGCGCCAGCATTAGTTAGGCCAAAAGGCATCCTGCTGTAGGCAAATGTACCCCAGGGAGTAGTGAATGTTGTTTTAAACTGATCTTCAGGTGAAACTTCAATCTGATTGTAACCTGAAAAACCATCAAGCATGGACAGCATCTCTGATCCAGTTACTGCTTGCAGAACTTGATCCATTATCGGAAGAGGGTAGTTGTCTTTCAAGGAAGCTTGATTCAAATTGTGAAAGTCTACGCATATGCGTATCTCGCCGTTTTTCTTGCGCACTGGCACAATATTTGCCACCCAAGTACTGTGATGGATAGGAAAGATGATTCTTGCATCCAACATCTTCTGAATTTCAGCCTGGATGGTACCCGAGATCTTAGGATTATAGTGCCTCTGCTTCTGGCGGAAGGCTTTGACATCTTCTTTCAACGGAATGTCATGCTGAACGTCCTTTGGCTTGAAAGATTTTAGATCGGCATAGGACCATGCCAACACGTCCATATATTTTTTTAGCAACTTGACAAATTTCCGTTTCTCCTCAGGCGTGCAACATTTTCCAATGTTCACAAATTGCATGGGTGCTCTATCGAACCTATATTGACCGGTTCGGTTTCTGGGGATGAGTCAGGGTCATCTCGCCTCTTCTTTTCCACAAAATGGTCATGCCTGCCGATTAAGGCGCTCTAGAGAAATCAGGCCCTTCGGAATTTTATTTCCTTTGAGCTGACATATGCCGTCGTTCCCTTCGATTCATCGCCTTGATCGGTGACTGATTCACGGCAAGTGGAAGTAGATCCTTCAAAGTGCAATTCTTTAAAATTTTCTGCCTTTTCCAGAAAAGTAATGAGTTGATTATCGTCGTTGAACACCGCCAATCTTGAGAATTATGCTGCACACTCGGGCGGAAAACCACCTCAATGGTGTACTTGTTTGTTTTCAAACCTGGGTGTGGGAGCATGAGGGACGCTGAAACGGCCAATGAATCGGCCATGTCATTCTGAGCCCTCGGTATGGATTCTATTGAAAAAGCATCGAATTCTTCAATGTTGTCCCATACCGCATTACGGTAATGCCTGAGCCTCTCATTTTTTACTTGGTAAATCCTTTTGACCTGATTTACAACTAGCTCTGCATCACCTTGTACTTTTAGATTTTTAATTCCTCTTTCTTTTGCGGCTTGCATACCGAGTAAGAGAGATTCATACTCAGCAGTATTGTTAGTGTTGAAAAACTGCAATTTGAAAGAGAGAGGAATTACCTCCTCTTCGGGAGATATCAGCACGGCCCCAGCGCCACATCCACTAGTTGCACAGCTGCCATCAAACTGCAAGGTCCAGATCTTATTAAGATCTTTTTCCTGAACGAGAACACCCGTTTTATCCGTCTCGGTAGATAAGAAGTAGTTCCCCATCCCTGATGATTCAAAAAGGATTTGAGCTTTGGGGTCCTCAGAACTAGTAACTAAGTACTTCTTTTGTGATTCCGGCTCCAAAGTCTGCATTACGCCTTTGACTGGAATTCTAGCTTTAGACCAGTCCATATGAATTTCTCCACCAACTTCGCTGCAAAAACTTCTTCCCAGCAATATTCCATAGGCTGCCGGAATGTCAGCAACGAGGACTGTCATTTTTACTCTTTTATCTGGGAAAGCTGCAAATGCAAATTGCGCGTCTTTGATTTGGCCAACCAACGGAACTTGCTTAGTTTCCAAGGAATAACACCTGCCGAAAGGCTTGGTAAGAGTGAGACCCAAAGCATGGGCGACTTTTGCCGGCATGACGTTATCAGAAGCCCCGGAATCAATTATGCAGTTACTCAGCTTGTGTCCATTGATTAGGAGGGAGAGATAGAAAGGCTCTATCTTGCCTGACGCCGATGTTGAAGCAACATTTATATGAGATTCAGGGGGAGGGGAAAGGATTCCTTTTGGGAAACTCGCTTAGATGCATGCTTGACTCTGAATATATTTGGTCAATCTTACAAGCTGTTCGGGGTTTGACTGAAGGTACTCAGCTTCAGACATTTGGATCTTGGTCTTTTTTGCATGATCTATGATATCAAATGCGGCCAAGGGTTGCGTTGGTAAAGGAATGAGTCCCTCACCTCGCGATGATGGAATAGGATTACTGGCCTTGGTAGGAACGTGAGAGGATTGATTTGGAGGAGAGGTAGGGGGAAAAGATTTCTTTGTAAAAGATTTTCCAGGGAGTTGAGTAGGAAGAGGATTACCTCTTTTAGCAATGATCGGGCGCGTTTGACACGGCCTTCTCTGCTGGACATGGGCAGCAACTTCCGCTTCTTTTCCTTGCGAGCGAGTAAAAACAGACATATATTTGTCACTTGCATATCACAGGTACCCTCTTCTTCATCAGATTCTTCCTCATCAAATTCCATATACCCGATAGTAGAGTCGCCAGCCGGTTCACCGACATCTTGATCATCTTCGCCTTGAGACGAAGGTTCTTCATATCTTCTCTTCTTCGATTTCGGCAGAAAGGCGTTGACCGGAGGAGCCTCAGCGCCAACCATGAGCACATGTGTAGGTAGGCGCGGCCTTTGTGAAACATTGTTGGGAACGAAATTCCTCCGCGGAATATCCCGGTACGAGGAACTGGGGGAGGCCTGGGCCAACTGCTTCTTCAATGCAAGCAAGTCATTCGCCATCTTTTGAAAGGCTGGATCAGACGAAGTAGTGGGCGAAGGGCCCAAAGATTTAGGCTTGGCTGATTCCTTTTTCAATTCGCCAGATATTATCAGATTATCCTCTATCCGAATGGCAGCGGCTTGGGCGAGAATCAAGGTAGCCACTCGCTCTTGAAGGAGTAAGAAACTAACTTTCGAACTCATAGCGTTTACGAAGAAACACTTTTGATTTTCCGGCGTTGGAAGCATGGCAACAGGGACACGGTTGATTAGTGCATTGAACCGGGTGACAAAATCGCGCATGGTCTCATTTGCCTCTTTCTTCAGGTGAGTGATCCGTGATAATAATGCAAATGCATCCTCTGAAGGCTTGTATCTGTCTTCGAAAGCATCCCGTAAGGTGGCCCAACTGGTAATAGACCGGTAGGCAAATCTTTGAAACCCATTCACCGCAGCCCTGTAGGGTTTCGAGAAGCAGTGAACCGACACATCCTCGTGAGTTACGTCCAGAATACTGCATGACATGATGAATGCAGATATGTGGGAATCCGTGCTTTGATTTCCGCTCCCGTCAAATTTAGGAAAATTCTTTCGGTTTCCGTGAGGGAGCGCGTGAACTGGATGTGGTAGGGCCAAAGGACCCATGGCGTTTCCCCATGGTACCGCCATTTGAAGGGCTGGAAAGAGAACACGGGCTGGAAGGGTGGTTCCACTGAGCAGCAAAGCGCTACAAAGGGACGTAGAGGCTCCTTGTGAAAACCGGCTCTTCCGTGGGGGTGAGGCGCTTCTGGATGACCGGTCAGCTGAACTTAGTGATAAAAAGCGCGTCGGTGCTACACTGAAATTGTGCCTTTGAAGCCGATCGAAAGTAGGATCGACTTCTCCACGAGCTCGCCTGCCACGCGTAAATGGCTCACCTACCAGCGTACCTTCCAGATCTGGAACGCTGTGGTGCAGATTTAAAATTTATTTTTGGGTGTACTTGCTGATTTTCTGGTTTTTCTGTCAAAAACCAGCAGCAGGCACTTTTCTAAATATTTAAAACTATCCTCTTCAGAAAACCGATTGCGGTTAATGACAAATAACAACGAGGATAAGATGGCAGGGAAGAATAGCAAGCTGATTTTCAGATCTGATTTTGACTTTTTCAGAGGGTTTCAAACTTTTAGCAAACAACCAAAAACTCAGATCTACGGCAAAATACTAATTTTTATAAAAACTCAGCGAACTAAAGCTTTGTAACTAGGCCAGATCTATGGATCTCAGAAGAAAATTTTCAATTCAGAGCACTTTCACAAATTTTTGGATTTTTATCAAAAAGTTCAGATTTGCAAACAGGCAGCGATTTTCTTATTTTTTCTGATTTTTCTATCATACCACCATCATAGATCAGCGACGTGATCTATTCGTTCCCAGAGAGTTGCCAAAAGCTGTTGGTCCGAAAATCATTGCTTGGGCGAGATCTATGGATAAACGAGCCGGTGTGCGGGGGCATAGCCCCTCTTTGAGTCACAGCAAAGCGAAACTGGTTTATTGCTATTCTACCAGCAGGAATCTATGCAAGTCTCACAGATTCTGCCTTCGGGGGTTTGGGATCTCATCCCAGTAGAGGTTTTTCACTGCGAAAAGAAAGGAATGAAAGAGAGGAGGAAGAAGGAACAGGTCCGAAGGGAGAAAAGAAATGAATTCCAAAGCAGAAAGGTCAGAAGATTTATGTTTTTGGGTTGGTAGTAAACGGAGCCAAACCTACTTGCATAAATAAACAAAGCAATACTGATGAGCAAATGACAGAAAAGTAGATATGAATCTAACAGAATAAACACGTGCAGATCTAACATAAGAAAGTTCTGACACATAACACAGGTATTCAGCACAAAGTCTCAATAATTGTATTACTGTTTTCTTCTGTTTACAAGAAAGCTCAAAGTCTTTCTCTCCTCACTTCTATTTTCATCTAAAAAATGTCCACCCCGAATACAACAAGTATTCCAATATATATAGAAGAGGAGAAGGAAAAAAGGCAAAAAGGAGCCAACCACCTATTTACAAAGATATTTACAAAATATCTAAAAGTCATGTTGACTTTTGACAACTTGATGATGATGTCATCATTTGTGCCAACATACTTTAGACATCCCAAGAAAGTCGGAGAAGAGAGAGAGAGAAGAAGAAGAAGAAGATGGATGACGCAACATGGATGATGTCATCATTTGTGCCAACATACTTTAGACATTCCAACAAGAAAGTCGGAGAAGAGAGAGAAGAAGAAGAAGAAGGAGGAGGAGGAGGAGGAGGAGCAGCTACTCGTCGTCATCATCCTGCGGCCGAAAGAGGGTAGCCTGCTTTTGATGCTGCTCAGGTGATGAGATATGGAACTGAGAGCGGTATTCCATGAACTTGTTGATTATTGGCCCAAGTTGATCCTGAGAAGGATCCTTGTGCCTATCGCTTATCGCTTCACAAGTCTCCCGCTCATCTATGAGCTTCTCGGGAAGTTTGGAATAGTCCTTCTCCGCCTCAATGAGGAACGATCTCCTTGAAGATCCAATGAAGTCCCTACAGGCCAGCAGGTTGTTGATAGATTCAGTGTCAAATGTGACCTCTGGCCCCGTTCCTCCATGTCGATATGCCCCAATTCTGAGTCTCTGACGTCCATGCTGCATTCGGCCTGTGACTCGGACATTCTGACCCTTTGATATTTATACTTCATCTCTTCCTCTGTAAGCTTAGCCTTTCCTTTCGATTTGGTGGGTCTCTTGCTGGATGTAGACATATGTTCTTTCGAACTCAGTTGCTGATCTGCATGAAGAAGAAGTGAGACCCAATCCGAAAAGGTTGAATTAGCCATTTGATCTTCCATTGGAATGTTAGCAGAAGAAAGAGTTAGAGATTTTCAGGCTCAGGGCGCAGGGCGCATGAAAATTGTCAGCTTACAGGGGCTAAATAGGTAGGGCGCACAGGAAAGGCATGTTGCTGAAAGGTTAAAGCGCTTGCCAAAGGCGCATGGCGCATGCATACTGCAGAGTGCATTTTATAAAGGGCGCATGATAGGTGCGTGTTACATAGTGACAGGATGCGCCCTTTGGCGCATGGAATTTTCATGTTGCATTGGAATTTGGTGCGCCCTTTGGCGCATAGATGTTTCGTGTAACAAGAACTTTTCGTGCGCCAAAGGGAGCATGGCGCGGCACACGAAAGGTTTACACAACATGATGTTTTTCTAATCGGGGATGCGCCTGCGCCTTGAAAGATTTGTACTTAGCGCAGACAAAGCTTGTGTTGCATGGATGCTGGGTGCGCCATTGGCGCGTGGAAAAGTGATGCAGCAAGGAAGGTTGGCGCGCCTTTGGGGCGCAAGCTCAGCGCTTGTAGCATATGGAAGAGGCGCGCCTTGAGGGCGCAGAAGTTCATGATGCAGCAGGCAAAATGGGTGCGCCATTGGCGCGGGTTTTGTTCATGTTTGGGGGACAGATGCGCCTATTGGGAAAAACAGGCTTTTCTCCATTTCTTTCTTCATTTGTTTTAGCAGGGTTATTGGGCAGTGAAATGGCTCATCAAAAAGGAGATAAAACCATGCTTTTAGACAGGTTCCCCTACCAGCAGATCTGGACAGAGGGGGAGGGATATGGGAAGAAAGCAGAAGGAGGAGGATCTTGATATTTCAAACTTCAGGCACAAACTAAAACCAGACCACCAAGCACAAAGAACCAAAACGCAAAACATGAGAAAGAGAAAAGAACCTCTCACCTGGACAAATAGCGAAAACTTGTAACGGGTCCACAAGGCGTTGAAAACGACGAGGCAGGGGCTGACAGGCTCAGAAAAATCACGTGCTCAGCGAATAGTGAAAATGACATTTTGGGCGCGCAAACACATATATATAGGTGAGCTGGTCATAAATGCGCCACCCACTTTTTAAAGGGCGCATGAGAGTTGCTGTCGACAGGGAAAAGCGTGCGCCCTTTGGCGCATGAAAACATTTTCCAGCAGGAAATTAAGCGCGCCTTTGGCGCACCAAAAGCTATGTCGACATGAAGTTATGTGCGCCCTTTGGCGCACCAAAACATGGCGCAACAAAAGTTGTGCCAACACAAAGGCGCATGCGCCTTGGCGCACAGCAGGGAAGGCTCAACATACTTTGGCGCACCAAAAGGTGTGTTGACACTGAAAATCATGCGCAAAGGGTTTTAAAGGGGGCGCACCAAAAGTTGGTGTTACATAGCAATTTCATGCGCCAACCAAAAAGGCTCAAAAGACTAAGTTCGAAAAACCAGATTTCCCGGGAAGGGATTTTACAATGTTTCGAACGCAAGGGATCCCTAACGAGGGATCGGAACAAAATTTCGGTATGGTTATCGGTAAAATTGCCCTTGTCAATTTTACGGGATAACAAACCGACCCATTTTACTTTACTTATAAAATATTCCACTGAGTCTTAGAAAGATTTAACTTAACAATTTATTCTCAAAATCAAAGTTTTACAATACTCATATCGATGTAAAGATTGAATACCATTTCTCACAAAAGTAATTTACCAGTTTACCTATAGAAGGACAAGACAACATCATCACGAAATTTGAGAGAACAACCCAAGGCAAGAGGTCTTCTAAACTCCTTTCTAAGCACTATTACAAAAATTTACCTCACATTGGACATTTTTACAAGGAACTTCATAAATTGCACTGATGAAACCTTTACAACTCTTTCCTTTAATCTACTCGCATAATCCATATGCACAAATACTAGCTAGAATCGATTCATAGAAGCCGAGCATGTTAAGGCTACACATTGCAATAAGCTAACATTTAACAATATCAAGAAAGGAATGTTCTAAATTCAGAAATGGATTAAAACACAACCCACAACTCCAAGATTAATCACATGAGAGAGAAATCTAAACCATCCAACAAGGAGAAAGTCAAAATACTAGTAAGAACAAAATTACATAAATCAAGGCAAGACCTTATGGGTTAGGAACAAGAAGATCAAGAGGGTTGATATTTCCTTCATGTGATCCTATGGTTTACGTGATTGGAATCCAATACTCAATCCATCCATCTAAAGGGGTCCAGAGAAGAAAAACATACTAATTATGATCGTAGGCACGAAACAAAACGACGTTATCCAATTCTCCCGGGGAAAGGCTTCGTAGTAATAAGGGTTCGCGCCCTAAAAGAAAACAACTATAGTTTCAGTTTTAACCAAGGAGTTTACCACTACTTCCTTATAGGATTTCTTAAATGTAGTACTAGTTAACAAAACAAATCCACCCTTCCAAATGCATACAAATGAGACACAAAAAGGGCCATTATTCTTCCAACAAACCTTATCCTAATCGTCAACTTCTCTTCATAATGTAATGGAAGGCTAAACCCAAAAGTAGTTAATAATTTTTATATATTTCCGACAATGTCAATAAGTATTTTAAAATAAAGATAAAAATTGATTTCCTTAACAAAGCCACAAAATGGGACTTTTAGTAACCAAGTTGAAGTATAAGATATTGAGTTCGAAAACAAAGGATTCGATACGGTGGGTAATACACCGGTGATGCCCCGAGAATCAAAGGACCTTACCATGAGTACAAGCACAAAATAAGAACCAACACACATATCCATCAGGAAGGTTATGCAGTGCAGTCAGGCCTAGAAGTTCTATGAGCTCCTTGCCAATGGTATAGAAGATGGAAATTTTACCCGATCCATGTGGGCTTATCAGGGAAAAGTCTAGCAAATATCAAATAGATGAATATAATAGCCACCTATTATATTATCACTGTAATCAGCTGTCATCTAACAGGAATGGGTTCACGAGTCCAATACCATGGATTCACCTACAACTTTTGTTTCAGTCAAGCTATTAATAGCTTGCTCGTGACCCCTAGTAAAATTTGTAGAGATTTCATTCAATAAAACTTACAATGTTTCCCCCTTACTTTAATCACACAAGAGTTTGAACCAGGAAGAAGGTAAAGTAATTCTCTCAACACGTAGAGGCCAAAATAGATGTCAGGTCATTCATCCTCTACAACTGGGTACAACAGTCAACCATGTACAGTTCTAAAACAAAACCCTAATGCCATTTTCTAATTAAACAAAAAGTAAGGAATGCCCACAAGCTTAAACAAGTTTTAGAACACAATGGCATTATTAATGTACCTTTTAGCAAAGCAGAGAGCCCTAATCGGGAAATACGTATTTAATCAACAACTAGAGATATGAAGGCTTAACCTTCCATATAGTAAGCCTTCAATTATAAATACCACCACAGAATTCTTTTAAAAGAGAGTCATATAAGCAAACGAAACTCTAAAATGTTTCCTTCCCTACGAACTAGATTGCATCGCTCAATATTGCAGTAGCCCATTTAAACAAACATGAAAGAGAGTAAGCTATAAGAGAGGAAAGAACATTTCAAGAAAAACCAACGAAATTGAAACGAGATTTAAAGGAACAACCAACACAATCAGGAAGCGATATAAACAACCACGAAAACATTTGTCTAGGCGCTATTCAATAGGAAAGAAAATTTATTTCAAGATACTGAAAGAAGGTAGAAAACTATTACAAGGAGTAGATTTAACATGCCTGTTTTAAACGTTATATCTCATGGCCACGCACGTGCAGTCCCCTTCTCCCCGCAGTCCCAAAATTAATTCTCCACCAAACTCATGCTTCTCACCCACACGGTGTCCCAAATACCACGCAAAAGAAACAATAACCATTCCGGTAAACTGCATAGACACAGGCAAAGGTTTTTGAGTTTGGCCTCACACCTGCCAATTCCATTTCTTGAAAAAGCATCAGCGCCTCCTCAAAGTGCCCATTCTGTGTGAATCCCGCAATCATTGCATTCCATGAAACCAAGTTTGGTCGAGGCATTTCTGAAAAAGCTTGAGGGCTTTATCAACAAACCCCTTTCGTACGAAACCTGTTATCATCGCATTCCATGACACAACATTTCATTGAGGCATTTTCTTAAACAGCTGCAAAGCTTCATCGACATATCCATTCTGTGTAAACCCTGCAATCATCAGAGTCCATGAGCAGACATCTCGTTCAGACATTTTGTCAAACACTTTTCGAGCATCTACCAGGCTTCCACACTTGACATACATGTTTATCAACGTATTTTCCACAAGCCTGTCTTTTATAATACCCGTCTGAGTCATGTGAGCGTGGATTCATTTGCCATGTAATAATTCCTTTTTGTGAATGCAAACCTTCAAGAGAGAAACATATGTAGTAGAATCTATTTTACTGTCTGGCATATGTAAAATATTGAGGGTTTCTTTCAGGCGAGCCTGTTGACAGAGTCCCCTCATATTAATATTGGGTTGTGTTTTAGATGCGGTGGAAAAGTTAAAATCAAGTTTATGTGGAAATCGACCATGCCTGGTTGAAAGAGATTGCAGGCTTTCCAAAAATTGATCAATGTCTTCATGCTTGCTGATCAAATTCAAACTTAACCTCTTCCTTTATCCGGATCTACCTTTTAAATAGCGCATCTTCAACCCAAAAAAACAAAACACAACACACCACTGGATTCTATAAATAATTCAAATTGCATGTAGAATCGTAAGTCTAAATTAATTTTTATCCGTGACTGAACATTGTAACGTTTGTTGAAAGGAGCACTCTCACCATCACATGGTCGATTTTGGCAGGAATATCTTGAAGGAGAATCTTGAATTTGAGGATGCAGTCGAAGCTGAACAGATAACCACGAAGTTGGACCACCTGCTTGTTGGAGCGCTCAAAAAGGCTTCTACTACAGCTGCAAGATCTTGCAACAACTGATCACGACTGTGGTCGCGTGCAACCAGAACATCAGGATCAACACCAACGGTTCCTTGGGATTGCCCTACGGCAGCTATCACACTTATCTCTCTCTAGAGGCCACTGATTTTCTCGAGATAAGTTTACTTCTCTACCCCCCAGTAGCTGCATGATATCGCCAAACACTTCCTCACGGCACTTTCCTAGGAGAATTTCAGTTCTGCGCTCCACTGAAGCTGCCTGTACAGCACGATTTTGAGGATCCACACCCACCCACGCAACATCAGGGCGACAGACCTTCATTTCACCATCAATGAATCCACTATCCAGAACACGCTGTAGCAATTCATCTGTTGCAGCATTTGATGGAGTGTAAACAAGCATTCGTGGTTTAGGACAGACACAACAGGTAGACCACGTGACAGCAGGTTGCAAGTCAACAATTTAATAAATGGGCAGGTGCGGCCACCAACCAGGAGTTGAACACGCCAAGAAGGTGCGGGGGTTTTTAATGCAATGGCAGGTAGGAGACAAACACACGGAAGATAAAAATCTGATCCTTTTTGAAAGCTACGCGGCCAGCAAGGAGGAAGGCATACGGTGGGTGGGTAGAAAAACAATTAGTTTCATTAATCCCCACCAACATATGCCAAACAAGGCACCAAATGAAATAAAAAAAGAATATGGCAGGAGGCCATACACTCTACCACGCACCCCTCTTGCTAGAAAACAAGGAAATAAAAAGTCCAAGGACAACAATGTAGCCCACGTCTCCTCATGTCTAGCCTGTCGCATCCATAATCCAACGTGGGAGGAAAGGTAATGGACGCAACAATAAGTGCACCCCGGAATTAAGAATTGCAACGAGGCATGCGTGGGGGATCAGACAGTCAAGGCGGGAGTGACAAACAAATCAAAAGGATAGTTTAACGATAACAGAGGATGATATCGATAACAATCGATATAAAGAAGGTAATAATAAAATACAATCGTTGATCGATAATACAATCATAATGTCATTATTATTATTATTATCATTATTATCATTTTACAGCTTGTAAAATAATTATCAATTATAGTCATAATGGTCAGCAATCGAGGTCGATGAAGGCACAACGACACTCCATGCTTAGCACTCGATCGCCACAGGATGAACAGGTGTAACGTAGAACAGGGCATTACAGATTTTACAGGAAATTATATCACAACAAACTACGGGGGATAGGAGACCAACAACGAAGGAATGTGGGGTATTGGCAATAGGTCACCATGGCAACTCGTGTATTTGTATGTTGTGTATTGTTGTTGATTGTTGGAGGTCCCCATTGGGGGGTGACCTCAATAGTGACCTTGGGTAAGTTTGTGATTTTGTCTTGTTGATTTTATTTTATTTGTGAGTTTTGTATTTTTATTAGTATGTGGAGTCACTTTATTATTATTGTTTAACACCCCTCTTAAGTTAATTAAAATTATTTAACTAGTGTTAATTAGGATGTGACAAAAGGGGGGAATAAATGTGAGTTGGTAGCTTTAATATGTGTATGGGATGAGAATGAATTAAATGGGTTTGAAGTAGTGTGTACTCAATCTCTCATGTGAAATTCGGATTTTGACTTTCTAGGCCATTTTGGTGACTTGTGGGACAAGTTAAACTTGTCCCACACCTCTTAAAGTGACCCACCCACTAGGCCTATGATGTGAGGGACTTATTTTAGGTCCTATTTTGTGTTTTTATGGAGGAAAAGAGCAATTATGTGCACTTTTCTTACATGGGTATTTAATTTTGTCCTTAAGGGGTGTGGGTTGGGTTGAGTGTGTAAGAGAGTGGTCTTTTCCCCAACCACCAATTTATTATGCTTTGGGGTTTGGGTTTGACCTTGGTGATGTGGGTTAGAGGAGAGATGATGTGGCATCCTACATGGAGCCACCTCACCCCTCTCTCCATCTTTTCTATTTATTTCATTTTTGTGTGAGGATTTGGGGGTTACTTGTTCATTTTTTTGTGGAGGTTGGGAATTTTTGGAGATCTTGCTTGAAGAATGGTGATTTGAGCTTGGAATGGATGGTGCTTGCTTGGGGTTTTGGAAGGCTTGGAACTTGTTGTGTTTGATCCTCTTAAATTTTAAGGTAGATCTTCACTCTTGTATTTACTTTGCTATTTTGTTGCACTCATATGTGTGGATGATGGTTGTTGTATTGCTTATGATTGTGGGAAATATATTTGATCCTTAGGTTGTGGGAGAAATGGAAATGGGGGTAAAACTTGTGGGAGGCATAAGAGAAATGTTATTGGGTATTTTAGGAGGGAGTTGGGTTGGGATGTCCACCTTGTTGATAAATATGATTTTGTTTATCTTGTTATTTTCTTGAGGGAGACATAAGAGTGAGGGAGGCATAAGAGTGGTTTTTTTTTTTTTTCTTGAGGGAGGCATAAGAGTGGTGTATCTTCTTGGAGGGAGGCATAAGATTGTTGTGTGTATTGTGATGGAATTTTTTTGGAGGCTCATAGGTGGACACCCAAACCCTTGGGAGGCATAAGAAGAACCCCCATGTTCCTTTCTCCTCCATGGCTTTATCATGAAGCCTTTGTGTTTTGCTATTTGTTGGTTGGTTGTAAAGAAATTGGTATTGTGTTATTTCATTGTTTTGTCTTGATTGAATGTGTGTGTGGAAGCCATTTTGGAGTTGCCATAGTTGTCTAAATATCCCTCATTTCTTCCTTGTTGGGGCTTGGGGGCCAATGAGGAAGAAGACTTCTCTCCCTCATTGGATATTTTGGTTGGGTGGAGAGTGTTGCCTACTCCCCATTTTGTTGTGTGCATGACTTGATGAAGATGGTGATCTCAATGGAGAAAGTTCTCTTGTTGGAGAAAGACATGTAGAGTTGCACCTTGTGTCATTATGATTCTTCTACTTGTAAATTGTATCAATGGTTTTGGATGTAATTTCATTCATTCTTGGAAATGGTTTATTATGGCTTGCATTCCTTTATCAAAATGGAAACCTTGTAGTTACTTTGAAATGCAAATAAAGGTCCTTTAAGTATGAATGTTATTTAAGTTGAATGAAAAGGGAGTGTTGATCATTTTGGCATTACTGACAATCTTGTTTGAATGAGATAAATTTCATCTAGGTATGTTTATTATCCTCTTATTCAAATGATGTAAAAAAAATATATATATATATATATATATATATATATATATATATATATATATATATATATATATATAGATGGAATGGTTTTCATAATATAATTTCCTTCTTGTGGCAATAGGATTTGACTTAAGTAAATAAATGAACCACAACTAATTATATCATTAAGATGGTTATATAAATGAAATTGGAAGTGATAAATTGTTTAAATTTGATAAATGCCCAAAATTTTACTCTACCATATTTACCTTTGTGTATGCAAATTGTACCCATATGAATTTTATAATTTCAAATTTATTCTTCCACACAAATTTGCAAACCTACCATATTAATGGTAAACATAATTAATAAATTAATACATATTATTAATGTAAATTAAATACATGTTAATCACATATATTGATTTTATTATAAATTTATAAAATCAATGTGATCATATAATTAATAAATATTAATAGTCACAAAATATTAACAGATATTAATAAATATATATAAATGTAAATACTCATTATATTTATATATGAATTATTACCTATTAATAATAAATAAATAAATATAGATATATATTAAAACAATAAAAGTTGTTTGAATCGGCTAAGTGGGAAAGTCCTTGTTTTAATAAATAAAACAAAATAAAAGTGTTTTAACTAAATTTGGTTGGGAGCATTTTCTTAAAGAAAAGTTATAAGACATAATATATGTATTATATGGGTGGGCCGTATGGCCTTCTAAAGTCATTTTTTAAAAAATATTAAATAAATAAAGTGGGTGGGATTTTTCCCCACCCCCAAATGTATTCATTTACCCTATCAAAAAGGGCTACAACCATTCCATTACCAGGCCGCATATCCAATTAGTTGCAGGTCACGGTTTTATTTTTGTACAGTTCACTTCTTTATATATTCTAGCCGAACACCATTTAAAATGGGTATTACAAGATAAGGAAATATATATATATATATATATATATTTGCATATCCAAACATTCAATTACTGTGCCGCATATCCAATTAGTTCAGAGTCACGGTTTTTTTTTTGTACAGATTCACTTCTTTATATATATATATATATAAATCATTTTTTTCTAGTGAACACCATTTAAAATGGGTATTACAACATGTGTGTGTATATGTATATATATATATATATTCATTCACACATTTAAATGGTATATTTACAAAGTGATTATTTTCGGGCCTACAACCCAAATAAATTTCTTGTATAAATCAGAATAAAATGGGTAAATACCCACAACCTGATTTGGGTAATTTCTTTACAAATGAGGTGCAAATAAAAAAAAATGTATGGAAAACCCTGAGAGAGGGAATGCAAAACAAATCCCCCTATGGTGAATAGCCATCCTTGACCTTGGAACATTATTCCTTGACTTTCGTCCATGGCTCCCTCTTCTTGCCTTCTTCCTTAACCTGCAAGTGAAACAAAGAAAATGAGAGAATATGTTTAAGAAATGAATTTATGAGATCTCATAAGGATTTCTAGGGTTCTTTTAGACAACCTAGATCTAATGGCTTAGATAGATTAGATCCAATGGTGTAAGATGAACCCTACATCACTTAAGTGATGGGGTATTTAGGTGGGAATGAAATAAATAAAAAGATGTGTGTAATGTTAAATGGGGGTCTAAGGGGATAATGAATTTATTATATTATGCATGTCTTTAACTTTGCAAGATTATTATCATTTTCTAATTTAATTTAAATTTGATATTGGACTTTTAAATAGAAAATTAAAATGGGATTAATGGAGTTAAATAGTGAAAAGCTAAATGAGGATTATTTAAATAAAATTTTGGAGTATTGTTGGTGAATGAATATAAACGTAATATTGATTTTGATTATTGGGGCAATCTTAATTGCTCGATAATTATTTCCAATGCCTTGTAGTTGCTTAAAATTTTATAATCTGGATTAGAGTAAATTCCGGCTAATGCCATGTAACCAAAAAAAAAATTCCATAATTTTCGTAGTTTGCTGCTAGGTTTATCGTGCGTTCTTGTTGAGAAAATTATGGGTGTTATAGCAAACCTGGAAATCAAGGATGGAGTGACATTAGATCACAAGATTCAATGTGTTAATTAATTTGTAGAAGACTCCATATGGTGGAAAATAATAGAAGTATTAAATTTTTCATCATATGTTGTGAGACAATTTGGTTTGTCATGGATGAACTATAAGGAGAATGCACTGGTGACATTAATCCATATAGTGTGAGTGTAAATTTAAGGCATGTAGTATTTTCTCTTATGTTATTCAAATAAAAGTTGTTCGTTATATTTTTTAACAATAAATTAAAAAATTGTCAACAAATTCTACGTATAATTGATTTGCGAAATCATTGAACTACCTATTAACAACAAAAGTTTGTTTCAGTTCATATTGTAAATGTCTAAGGTTGTGAGTATAATATTGAAACTTTGTATAATATTTAAACTTTTCCAATTTGAATTTATTTTATCATAATGGTATATTGAAAAAATATTAAAATAACTCGTAATATAAAGATATCAATGTTTAAAAATTAACATGGCAATAAATTGGATTATTTACTTATAAATTTATCACTTAAATTTTTAAATATTTTATTTTGGTTAAGTTTATCATTTATGTGGAGAGGTTGATTATTCCTACACATTATAATAGAAAATGTTTACTTTTACAATTAAGAAAATAGATTGTATATTAGAGATGTCTTTCAATAATGTTTTTGTCTTACCTATCAAATTAAATGTCATCCAATCGATTTTTTTGGTGCCATGAAATTGAAAACTACGAGCAAGCTTGATTGATGCATAAAATCTACCTATCGTCAAACATATTCAATTTATGGTGGTTCTTATTTTGGCCATTTTTAACATAAATTGCACTCTTTTGGTTAATGTAGAAGAACTCAAGACGATATAGTGGTGTGTGTTGGTATCCAAATTCGTTCTCCTTTTCAAGCCGAAAGCAGAACATAGATTTGACAAGGAGCTTATAGACAAGACCCTTAGTGTAACCTCTTTTTGATGAAGGAGATGGAGATATCCTTCTTTTGGACAAATTCTATGAAAGAAACCTTGGGAAAATACGGTCAATACTCCATAATTTAACTCTTAAGAGTTGTCACTTCTAAATGATGGAGATACTTTCAACACAAGGCTAAGGTTACTAAAGACATTAAGAAATCTTGATTGTTTCTGCATATTTTAGTAAGTAGATTTTGTTCCTTTGTTGATATACAGGAAAAACAGGGGTAGTTCAGGTGGATTCATGGTTTTTGAATAATTTTGGTGGGAGATGAAGCAGGATAAAGTTGATTATACCAGATCTTGAAGGGACTTCACAACAATGAACAAACTCAACAATAGAAAGCTTAGAATAGTTAAGATGTTCCTTCAACAAGAAGGTGTGCTTCAATGGAGGCCCAGATCAACACGTTTTCACATAATATTTGAGACTCTAACATGAAGGCTCAAATTGAAAGACTCAATTAAACACCAAAGTCTCTGATTAATCATGCCTAAGGTACACCGAAGACTTACAGACAATCTTTATCAACAAATGACAATGAATTGATTTTAAATTTGTTTATCTCATCCAAGATGAAGGCTCTTCTTGAAATGAAATTGCAAATACCATTAAACTATCACAGGGATGAGATCCTGTGTGATTTCACAAAGATTTCAATATAAGATTATAATAGGAATGAAAGAAACTATTTGTAGACATTCTGAAACAAAGCAAACACAAATTGCTAGAGATTGACACAAATTAATTTCAAAATTGCTTAGATTCATCAGTAGGGAAAGCTTCAGAGAAATCTTAGTGCTCATCAATGGCTATACATATGCAACCAAACTTGACATGATAGAAAATCTAACACAAAAGAAAATAATAGGTTATCTCGGCTTTGGTCTCTCACGAAGACAACTTTCTCAAATTTTCTCTTAAGAATTCAAACTCCGACCATTTGCAAGAGTATTCTCATTGCATTTATACATTTTACTCACTCAATTTTCCCCAAAAGAGAAGAATATTCAAGGGACCTTTTCTTGTTAACAATTTGTTTTCAGAAAGTGACATTTAACAAATTCAGATCCAAAAGCTTCCAAGTGGACCAATTGTGAATTGATCACGTTTCTTGGGCCCTCGACTAATGACTAGGATGCCATGCCACAAATTTTTGGCAATCCTTCTAATCATTCTGATTTTGTCATGAGAAATCCCCTTTTAATCATTTTTCAGAGACTCTACATAGTTGGATATGACAGGTAATCTTTTTCACTCTCGAGGCAACACCTTTTCATCTTTACCGCCTGCACTTTCATCATTTCATCCCTTTTCCCTCTCTTTCCTCTGCAATTCTACCCCGCATCCATTTCCTCTGGTAATTCCCATTTTTGCAAGTGCCTGAGCAATTCCAACTTCAAAATATCGACCTTAACAATCCTTGGACTCACAATTTAAGTTTCAAATCCATTCAATGGCACCTTACAAATAGAGATGACAAGGAATTTCATCAAAGAACGATGAAAAATAGTGCGTATTCATGTCTCAAGAGTCTTGGAAAAAATGGGAAAAATAGGTGAAATGCACAACAACCATTGATTCTGCCCCTTTTCCACTTTATATCATATCCATCCACATGTGTTTCCTTGGTGTAACTACAAAGGAGAAGCATAGAGGCAAGTCCCAAACAAGCGTGAGCCTTCCACATACCCTGGGCCCAAGAAAAATGCCTTTTGGCCTTTGAAAAGTCTAGTGTAAAAAGGAGCCAATGAAAAGCCTCCACGTGTCTCAATGGTACATTTTGAGATGGTCCCCAAAATAGAGACCCCAAACAAGCGCGGGCTCAACACGTGTCTCATCTCATCAGAGTTTTTTAAAAAGTTGAAGGTTCAACAGAAGGTGCCATGTGTCTAGGGTCCGAGATAGTTTTCTTTGGCCATTGAAAAGTCCAAAAAGGGAAGAGTGAGGAAAGCCTCCAAGTGTCCTCCTAGTGCTTCTTCAAAATAAAACTTAGGGGCTGGTCCCCAAACAGTGCGGTCCCTCCACGTGTCCTAGGCCTTTAGAAAGTTTCTTGAAAATTCTAAGTATGGGAAGACCCGTGGAAGCCTCCACGTGTCTTCATGGTGCAACTTTTGAGATGGTGCCCAAGAGTAGAGACCCTGAACAAGTGGGCTCACCACGTGTCCTAAGCCTTAGAAAATTGCTTTGAAAAGTTTAAGTACAAAGCGGAGCTAGCGGAAGCCTCCACATGTCTCCATGTCGCAATTGTTAAGGTGGGACCCTGAGGTGGATCCTCAAATGAGTGCCAGCCCTCCACGTGTCCATGGTCCACCAACTATACCGGTTACATGAAAAATTTGTCTAAGTTTAGGAAAAGCAATGGAAACCTCCACGTGTCCCCCCGGCGCAACTCCAAGGCCAAACCAAAAGGTGAATTTTCAAATGAGCGTCGTTCCTCCATGTGGACAAGTTTTGGGTTGAAGTGAGCCTTAGAGTTTTTAAAGTGCCCCCCATGAGCCACATCCAACCAAAAAGGGCCATGTTTCCACTGATGTTGAGATGTAAATTTGACAGGAAAAATACACCGTCAAACTGTAAAATGTAGGAAAATCACCATTTGAGCCGAAATGAATCTTTCTTCAAGGACAGAGAATTTGGAAATGTTATAAGGCTCAAATATGATCCTCCGAGCTACATCCAATCACGTTTCCACAGGTATTTGGGACAAAAATGACAAGGACAACAAAATGTGATTGTGGAAAATGGAAGGAAAGGAAAACCCGAGTTTTACGCCCAAGTTACAGACTCTTTCAGATGGACAGAGGAATGAAAAAACAAATTTTGGACCTTTAAGTGATCCGACCAAGGAAGGGACTGATCATGGCAACCAAATGGAGGACAGAGTCTTCAAGCATCAATATGGGGAGATAGAAAACATGACAGAGGCCGCAAACTGAGGAATTTCAATGACAAATGGGGCGAGACTAATTTGAGCACCAACATGGCTCCAACTCGGGGATGGGCACTCCCTGTGAGTGCCACAAGAACAAATAGTAGACCAAGTGCCAAAAAAAAGACCATTGGGCAATGAGTCAAAGAATAAGCTTGCAGAGCAGAACAACCATAACCATCCTCCAAAAAATGAACCGAGAAACCAACAAAAACTAGGTCACCAAGGACCAAAATGAACAAAAACACAAAAAAGAATGAGAACAAAGAACTATACACTATACAAATGGAGTATACCTTGATTCTGAGAAATCAATCAAGGAAATGTTTCAAATGCCTTCCATTAATAAAGAAATTCAAGTAGTTCCCATCTAAGTTTTAGGAAGAAGGTATTTTCACCAATTTGAATATCAATGGAATAAGGGCCCATCCACAATGCATCAAATTTACCATGCTTTCCCTTATCTTCATGCCTTATCCCATAAAAGCACAAGATCCCCAATGTTGAAAGCTCTAGGAGTCACCTTTTTGTCAAATAACTTCTTCAACTTTTCTCTGAACTTCACATGCCGCTGATGGGATGCCCTTCTTTCTTCATCTAACTCAATAATCTGATTGATTCGAGCATCATATGGACTAACTTCTTGGTCTTCAATTTTTGAACAAACTGAAATGAAGACAATTGCAAATGGAGGGGCAACAAAGCTTGAGTTCCATATACCAACTCAAATGGGCTTTTACCAGTAGCTCTTTTGATAGTGATTTTGTTAGCCCAAACAACAAACTTTAGTTGCTCACCCCACTTCCTTTTTTTCAAGCTCCAAGGTTCTTCTAATGATCTTCAACAAGTTTTTATTATTGGACTCATCTTGTCCATTTCCTTGGGGATTGTAGTTAGAAGCATATGTCAAATTGATTCCATACTCTTTGCACATTACCACCAAAGGTTTGGCTCTGAAACTCATGGCATTATCAACAACAATTTTAGCTGGCACTCCAAATCTACATATGATTTGATTCAACATGAAGTCCATGATAACTTGGTGTGTTGCCTTCTTGGTGGGGATTGCTTCCACCCACTTAGTGAAATAATCAGTGGCTACAAGAATCCATTTATGACCAACACTGGAAGGATAAAAATTTTCCCAATGAAATCCATTCCCCATTTCTAAATGGGGCTTCAATGACACATAGGCTATAAAGGAAGGGAGCCTGAAGCTTTCATTCTTCTAGAAAAATGCTGGAAACTTTCACATTTCCTAACCAATAGAGTTGTATCCTTGAAGAGAGTTGGCCACCAATAACCAGCCCTCAAGATTTTATGTGTTATAACTCTTCCAAACAAAATGTCCCCCACAAACTCCTCCATGGAGATCAACAATTATTTTGGGGGCCTCATCTTTAGTAATACATCTCAAGAGCACTCCCTCAGGGTTCTTCCAAGCTAACCCAAAATCAGTAATGACATATTTTTGAGAGGCTAACTTAAGAGCTCTTTTCTAATTTTTACTCAAATATTCAAGGCAGCATAGATGTCTGAGATAAAATATTATATCTTTGTACCATTTAAAGCTTACCAAATTTTCAAGGACATCCACCCTTTCTCCTTCTACTTCATTCACCTCAATAGTGTTGCAAGTTGCTCTCAGCCATAAGCTTAGCTAGGCCCAAACCTCTTACCAATTTCATGGTTTGGATATCCATGTCATACTCCTCTAACTTGTTCACCCATCTGCATCTTTTGCTTGAGACCTCCATCTCTGATAAGATGTCTTTCACCATGGTGTGGGGAACATAAGCAACAACTTTAGAGCTCAAGATGTAGGGTTTGAAAACTTTTGTTGCTTTCACCAAGGAAAATGCTTGCTTCTCCATGATGGTGTATTTCAACTCAGCTCCTTGCAATGCCTTACTGAAAAAGGAAATTGGTCTCTCAACCCCTTCATCATCCTTCTACAACAAAACAAATGCAATGGTGTTTTCTGAAGCAAAAGAAAACACTTGAAAAGGCTTCTTGTAATTTGGGGCTGCCAAAACAAGGGCATGCTTTAGTGCTTCTTTGATCCCATTGAAAGCTTGAATGGAAACTTCTTCCCATTTGATAACTTGGTCCTTCAAAACATACTAGTAATGGGGATGGTCAACTCAGCAAAGTTAGACACAAATCTTCTAATAAAGTTTATTTTGTCCAAAGAAGGATTGAATCCCTTCTTAGTTCTTGGAATTGGAACCTTGTTGATGGCTTCACACTCTCTGGAATGGATCAATCATGACCCCTTCCTTTGATACAATGTGACCAAGCAACTTTTCCTTTTGCACTCCAAAATGGCACTTCTTGGGATTCAATGATATGCCATACTCTCTACACCTTATCAAAACATTTCTCCATGTTGCAAGTGATCATTTCTATTTCTGGAAAACATAGTTACATCATCTTGATAAACAACAATGAAATCATTAATATAACTAGAAAATGCTACATCCATTGCTCTTTGGAAAGTTTCTCCAACATTCATTAAGCCAAAAGGCATCTTGACATAGACATAAGTTCCCCAAGCCGGAAAAGTAGTAAAGGTAGTGATAATTATTCTTTCTAACTCTTTCACAACAACTTGATTATAGCCGAGAAAACCATCCAAGTGGATAATAAATTTAGAACCCATTTACATTGGAATAATAACTATTTATTCTCTATGTTCGATTGGGTAATTATCTTTCAATGATGCTTTATTTAGGTTCTGAAAGTCTCAGAAACCCCTTCTAATTCTTTTTTGAATTGACTAGTGTGATCAATCGATAGCAGGATGATTAAAGGCTCGAACCCAATGTATATGAGCTCATTGTGGGATTCGATTATGATGTTTATGAATCGTGAAAATCCATCCCTCAATTGTTTTTGTTCTTCGATAAGGTCATATAGTGGATGATGAATTAATTGACTTTTTTTTCGACACGAAAGAAGATTGATGTCCTAGGTCCATAAATTTCAATTTTATCCGAATGAGGAATTTCATATTGGAACAGTAACTTCATAGCTTGTTCGACTTGATGATAGGAAGTGAAGACTCAATAGGAAGTCTTGAGGACTCTTTCTCATATTAGATTGACTTGTAGGACTGCTTTCTTTCTTTTTGGATTCTCTGGATCACAACCATATGATTGATTTGGTACATATTTTCCTCATTGATGTCATTTTTTGAGATCAAGTTCTAATCTCTTGAAATCCAAAGAAATCGTATACTTTCTCACTTTCTATGCTATGAACCAACATTATCAAATCTTTGATTCAAGTTCCACCAAACCTTGGGAATCAATGATTTTTTTATTATATCTACGAGGGTGTCTTGCCAAATAAAGTTTCCTGGATTAAAGGATCAAAGGATCACACCGAATGTGAATTTATTTCTAAGTTCTTTGAGCCTCTTACAAATGCTATTTGATTTTTCTTTCCATTTTTTGGCATTGATCATCAATCATTTTTTAATTTTTTTTGGACCTCAATTAATTTGGAAGACATTTCAAGTATTTTCATCATCATCTTAAAAATTTGATCATGATATCAATTCCCAAATCATGATTTAGTTGAAGATTGATATTTTGGACTATGATCAACTTCCTTGCATGATGTGCATCCTGAAAATTGGCTGAATCATATATATTCCCAGGCTTTGAGGAAAATATTTTTCATTGAGAAAACAAAATTTCCTTAATATCAACAAAGAAAAACTAATTTGTCAATTTCAAAACAAATTTAACTACATGGGAAAATAAATTAATGGTATATATTTTCATAAAATTCTAAATTTGAAAATATTCTAACAACTTTAAGAAAATTAAAACTATTTTAAGCGTATCTAGAAATAATTTAAACAATAATTTAAAAATGCCTTGTAAGAGGAAAATGAAAATTTAAAAATGTGGTTTTTGACTGAAACTTAAAGAGATTTGAGATTATTAAATAAATAAAATTGCCTTATTTCTAATCTTTCATTCATAATATAAGATTAAATCCAAACCTTAAAGTGAAGTGAATCATAGTTATTAACTATCAAAGATTTTATATTCTACATAAAATTGCAATATGAGAGTTAGATTTGAAATGAAATTTAGATTAACTACTCTATTTGATATGTACATTTTCTTATAATGAAATTGAATTGTTAAAATTGCATTAATGATTGAAACATGGTACCAATGAGATTTGCTCAACCTTAAGTAAAATGTGCTCTAAAGATCTCTTTTTTGATGGTCTCTTAAATTTTCCATGTTCACTAATGGATCCAAAAATTTAATCTTAAGCACGATAGGAGTAGATTTTATTAAGACTTTTAATTTGAAATCATTCAAATAATTTAGGAGAAATAGATGTTTGAGATAAAATTTTATATCTTTAAAATACCATTTAGAACATATTTACCAATTTTTTGAGGATTCATCCACCCTTTAACTCCTTACTTCATTCAAACCTCATCTTTTAGCTATACCTAAAACTTTATCAAAGCCAATTTTAAAACCTCTTACCAATTTCATGGTTTGATATCCATGTCATACTCCTACAATTTGTTCACCCATCTGCATCTTTTACTTGAGACAATTAATCTATAATGATAAGATTTCTTTCACCATGGTGTGGGGAACATAAAAGAAAAACTTTAGAAGCTCAAGATGTAGGGTCTGAAAATCTTTGTTTCTTTCACAAGGAAAATGTTTGCTTCTCATGATGGTGTATTTTAACTCACTCCCTGTGCAATGCCTTACTGAAAAAGGTAATTGGTCTCTAAGCCCCTTCATCATCCTTCATGCAAAAAAAAAATGTAAAATGGTCAAGAATCAAAAGAAAACACTTGAAAAAGATTCTTGTAATTTGGGGCTTTGCCAAAACAGGGCATGCATTTTAGTGCTTCTTTAATCCCATTGAAACCAAAACCAAATTGAAATGGAAACTTCTTCCCATTTGATAACTTGGTCCTTCAGGGACCAAAATAATGGGGATGGTCATCTCAAAAGTTAGACACAAATCTTTGTGATAAAGTTTATTTTTCCAAAAAGAAGGATTGAATTCCCTTCTTAGTTCTTGGAATTGGAACCTTCTGACGATGGATTTTCCACTCTCTCTAGAGATCTATCATGACCCATTTATTTTGATATAATGTGACCATAAGCTTTTCCTTTTGCACTCCAAAGTGGCACTTCTTGGGATTCAATGATATGCCATATCTCTACACCTTATAAATCATTCTCTCATATAAGTGTTGCAAGTGATCATTTCTATTTATAGGAAAACATAGTTACATCATCTTAATAAACAATAATGAAATCATTGATATAACCAACAAAAATGCTACATCCATTGCTCTTTGGAAAGTTTCTCCTCCAAGCATTCATTAAGCCAAAAGGCATCCTTGACATAGACATAAGTTCCCAAGGAGTAGTAAAGGAAGTCTTTATTCTTTTTGACTCCTTCACAACAACTTGATTATAGCTAGAGAAACCATCCAGAGTAGATAACAATTCAAAACTAGTTACCAATTATAGCATATTCTCCATGTTTGGAAGAGGGTAATTATCTTTCAATGATGCTTTATTCAGGGTTCTGAAGTCTATGCATAGCCTTATGTCACCATTATTTTTTTTCTGACAGCACTAGGTTTGCAACCCAAGAAGAGTACCTTGTGGGCTGAATGATCCCTCCATCCCTCAACTTCTTCAGTTCTTCTTGCATTTTCAAAGAAAGGAGTGGATTGATGGGCCTCTATTTTTTCCTGAAAGGCTTGGCATTAGATTCAAGAGGAATCTCATGTTGGAACAAATCTTCCTTGTATGCCTTCAACTCAGAGTAAGACCAAGCTAGGTAGTCTTGATATTTCTTCAACATTGAATATAGGATTACTTCTCTTCCTTGTTGAGATTGCTTCCTAACCAGATTTTACGTGGTTTTTCCTTTTGTGCCCAGGTTGTGCTCTTCCACATCTCTTGAAACAGACATATTTCTTTTAATAATGCAATCAACATTATCAAAGTTTGACTCAAGTGCCACCAAACCTCTGGGAATCGTGTTTGTCTTCAGCTAGATGATGTCTTTGCCAAATAAAGTTTCCTTTCCTTCAACAACACACACCATTGGTTCCCAATCTATATATTTTGGTCAAAAAACTCACCTTGGTTCTACAAAAACCATTTCACCTAGGCATCATCATCAAACACTTGCCAATTTTTAACGTTATCAGGGACAGATGGCCTTGTTAGTATTTCAACATCATACTCACAAAATGGAGACACTGTACAATTCCCAAATCTGGATCCTAGCACTGCTAACTTGTCTGCAACAACATTAAACTTTCTATCATGGTGCACAATATTAAAAGAGTCAAACATTTCAATCAAATCCCAAACTGCATGCTTGTATTGTTTCATTCTCTGATTTTTAGTAGCATATAATTTTCTAATTTTCTTGACAATCAATTTTGAATCCCCTTTGACAATGATATCCTTTATACCATATTTCCATGCAATTCTCAAGCCTAATAACAATGCTTCATATTCAACAATGTTGTTAGTGCATTCAAAGTTAAGTTTGAAAGAAAATACAAACTCTTCTTGGCCTAGGAGAAATAGAACAATGCCACACCATTTCCAAACTTGGAACAAGCTCCATCAAATAACAAGGTCCAAGGAAAACCTACTTGTTCAAGACATTTACATTGATCAATCTTGTGCTCTTTGCCATCAGCAAACCCAACAAAGTTATTATGCATCTACATCAGCATACAACACTTCATAAGAAGCATTATTTGGATCTTCAATGAGGTGCAACATCTTTTCTCTCCATACAACTTTACAAGGCTTCCTTCAATTGGAATGGTGGCAAAAGACATATCCATCTAAACACTTCCACCAACACTTGCAGCCCACTTTCTTGATAACAACATGCCCCATTTGGTAGGGCAATCAACAATGACAACATCAAGTTTCAAGTTCTTACCGGATAAGCTGCAAGTTGTACCACCAAACCTTTCACACACCCTACAACTGGGACCTCTCTAGAATCCATTGTAGTACACTTTCCATAAGTTACTGTCACTTTAATGTTCAATTCATTCATGACTTCCAAGAGGCATAACATTGCATGATGCTCTGGAGTCAAACATACAATTGTGTAAGCAGTCTGTCTTTAATAATCAGTGTTGTAAAAAATGGATCAACATTTAACTGAGACTCAACTAAAGATGTCCCCAAGTAAACTTTGGTGGTTCACCTATCTCCTCTAATGTTGGTGGTTTTTCTAGGTCTGCAATGGTTGGAGGAGGAGTATTTACATTATTTATATTTCTACCTTGGGCACTCCTATCTTCCTCCAATCCCAAATACTCAAAAGCCCTCTTCTTATGCTCAGGAATCCTAAGTAGTTCCACAATTGGGACAAAAATCTTGATCTGACTCAAGACTTGGGCAATGTCATAGGGAATGTATTTGGGAAAAGCAACATTTGGAGAAAGATTGACAAACTCATAGATGGCACAAGGTTTTTAACATTTTGGGCATGGGTGGGAACACTAGTTCTACTTGAGACAATAAGGCCTTTTCAGATGCATCTTTCTTTGGAGTCTCTTTTGGGACATTGGTGAGAACTGGGGTCTTTGGTTTGGCTTGAGGCCCTGCCCCTTTGACAACTTTACTTCTTGTGTTATACTCTTTTTCTTGGGCCACAACAACATTCATTAGTATTGTCTATCCTCTTCTGATGGGATTCCTCCATCATACTTCTTAATCATTAGAGCTCTTAGGTACTCAAAATCATTATTAGGAAGTTCAAATGCTTGTACCATATCTATTTCTAAAGCATGAGAGGGAGGAAGAAGAGGTACCCAGTGAATGCAATCCCAAAAACTTGCAGTAGTTCTTGCACTTATTACCTCAGTTGAAGTTTCTCCTTGTTGTGAGCTTGTAGAGCAGTCCACCATGCATGCATCATCATCAGTGTTGTCATCATCATCATCTTCTTCAACTTTATGATCTATTTCACATGGTGGGTGGGGTAAGAAGCATTTGTCACACCAATCCATTTGATTTGTCTCTTCAACAACAAAAACTATGGCATTTAGAGGATCATGCACTACTCTATTTTCCCTAGCTTGGGGTTTTTAGCTCCCATGGGTCCTTTACCTCTATCATCAGACCTCTGATCATTTCTAGGATGATTTGTAAGTTTGTCTTGTCCTTTGCCTATGCTGACCCTAAGAACCTTGTCAATTCCTTTCTCTTTACCCTGGCTAGCTTGTAAGAGATTTCTTTGATAGCCCCGACCAAAGTCCTTACAACTTCCTCAAGATCCACAACCTTACTTGATTGAGGCTTCTCAGGGTTGATCAATTTAACACCCTCCCTCTTAGGAGGTTTTCCAACTACTTTAATGTTGTTCTCAATTTGCAGAGCCATGGTAAAGGCCTACCTCAAAGTCCCATGGTTCTTATCCCTCAAATAGTAAGCAACTTTCTTATCAAATGCATCTGAATACTTTATCAGACATGATTCATCACATGGCCTCAAATTAATAGGAAGTCTTCTCAATGTTTTGTTAAATCTAGTATTGAAATCATGCACTGATTCATTAGGATTTTTTTTATATTTTCAAACTATGATAAAAGAAACCTAGGGGTATTTTATCACCATACCGCATTCTAAAAGCATTCTTCATCTCTCTGTCAGAGTCAATGGAATTATCTAGCAGAGATTTATACAGATCCCTTGCATCTTCTTCTAGAGTATGGATAAATAATTTAATGTATACATCCTCAAACTCTATTTCGAAGTCCTCCATCATATTGACAAAAGAGTTTAAAGTGTTGATCACCAATTATTGCATTATTTCCTTGAAACTTAGGCAATTTGTTTCTTACATCTTGTGGCACAACATTTGGATAGCCATCCATACCTCTAAAATTGATGGGACCAAAAGTATTAACAACAAATGGAGGTCTGGAGGAGGCTGAGCCATATTATTTTGAGGAGGTGATCTTACAGAGGAGAAACAAAATGATGAGGAGTGAGGGGTCTATGTGGTACATGGATACAATTTTAGAATGACGCCCTCTAAAGGCTCTGTCTCTTGGAAAACTCTATTAGATTTTGAAAATATATAGGGGAGATTGAGAAGAAAATGTTTCAAATATAGATGAAGGACCCTCTCCAGATGGAGAATTCAATTCAACAAAGAGACTACTTGATTAGAAGCACTTGAGGAAGTATTGCAATCTTCAATCACAAGCTGATCAGTTTCACCAATGGAGATCTCTTTTCTTGATGCTTGATCTCCAACAACCTTCCAAATTCTTCTTCCTTCTGAATTAGACTTTCCCAACTCTTGAAACAACCTTCTACTAGGGTCCTTGGTGAAGAAATATCTTCTTCCTTCCAACTTTGTAGATATTAATGACAAATCTTACTTGATATATGTTAAGACACTGGTATTTATAAAGAATTTAAACAACACGGAGTCACCACTAAGGATTTTCACCTTAGTTTGTGCAAATGCACTATGAAAGACCTATCAAATGTCTATCAATACCAGATTCATGCAAAGCTTACAAGATCTACTCTTCTTTTACCCAAATTTATCAATGATGATACAAATCTTTAGTGCAATAACTATATAAGCTAAAATATTGCACTCATAACTCACAACTTTGAATAATTCTTACAGATCTAAACAAATAATGATGTTTCAACAATGTATTTAGCACTTTAAAATATGTAAAAAGCATTACTAGGGTCTGTACGTGTACACCTTTGTTCAAATACTTCAAAGAGTCCCCGAAAATGGTGCCACGAGTGTTGGTATCCAAATTCATTCTCCTTTTCAAGTCGAGTAACAACACAGATTGGACATGGAGCTTAGAGATAGATAGATCATAGTGTGTGTCATTTTGTAGCTGGGGATGAGATCTAACTGGCCCTTTGTTACTCAGATTTGTGGAGAGATGGATACACCTTTAAGAGGATTTGACTGTCCTCACTACTTTAGGTCGTGCCTCTTTGACCAAGGTGAGAGGACCCTTAGTGTAACCTCTGTTTGATGAAGGAGATGGAGATATCCTTCTTTTTACACAAATTCTATGAAGAAAACCTTGGGAAAATATGGTCAATACTCCATGATTTAACTCTTAAGAGTTGTCACTTCTAAACGATGGAGATACTTTCAACACAAGGCTAAGGTTACTGAAGACATTAAGAAATCCTGATTGTTCTGCATATTTTAGTAAGTAGATTTTGTTTTTTGTTGATATACATGGGGAAAACAGGGGTAGTTTAGGTGGATTCATGGTTTTTGAATAATTTTGGTGGGAGATGAAGCAAGATAAAGTTGATTATACCAAGATATTGAAGGGACTTCACAACAATGAACAACTCAACAACAAAAAGCTTTAGAATAATTAAGACGTTCCTTCAACCAGAAGGTGTGCTTCAATGGAGGCCCAAATCCACGTTTTCACATAATATTTGAGACTCTAACATGAAGGCTGAATTGAAAGACTCAATTAAACACCAAAGTCTTTGATCAATCATGCCTAAGGTACACCCAAAGACTTACAGACAATCTTTATCAACAAATGACAGTGAATTGATTTTAAATTTGTTTATCTCATCCAAGATGAAGGCTCTTCTTGAAATGAAATTACAAATACCATTAAACTATCACAAGGATGAGATCCTGTGTGATTTCACAAAGATTTCAATATAAGATTGCAATAGGAATGAAAGAAACTATTTACAGACATTCTGAAACAAAGCAGACACAAATTGCTAGAGATTGGACACAAATTAATTTCAAAATTGCTTAGATTCATCAAGCAGGGAAAGCTTCAGAGAAATCTTAGTGCTCATCAATGGCTATACATCTGCAACCAACTTGACATGATAGAAAATCTAACACCAGAAGAAAATAATAGGTTATCTCGGCTTTGGTCTCTCAGAAGATGGATTCTCAAATTTTCTCTTAAGAATTCAAACCTCGACCATTTGCAAGAGTATTCTCATTGCATTTATACATTTTACTCACTCAATTTTCCCCAAAAAGAAAGAATATTCGAGGGACCTTTGCTTGTTAACAATTTTCTTCTTAAAGTGACGTTTAACAAATTTAGATCCAAAATCTGCCAGTGGACCAATTGTGAATTGATCACATTTCTTGGGCCCTCAACTAATGACTAGGATGCCATGCCACAACTTTTTGGCAATCCTTCTAATCATTTTGATTTTGTCATGTGAGAAATCCCCTTTTAATCATTTTTGGAGACTCTACATAGTTGGATATGACAGGTAATCTTTTTTTCTCTCGAGGAAACACCTTTTCATCTTTTGTGCCTACACTTTCATCATTTCATCCCTTTTCCCTCTCTTTCCTCTACAATTCTACCCCGCATCCATCTCCTCTGGTAATTCCCATTTTTGTGAGTTCCTGAGCAATTCCAACTTCAAAATATCGACCTTAACAATCCTTGGACTCACAATTTAAGTTTCAAATCCATTCAATGGCACCTTATAAACAGAGATGATAAGAAATTTCATCAAAGAACGATGAAAAACAGTGCGTATTTCATCTCCAGAGTCTTGGAGCAAAAATGGTGGAAAAATAGGTGAAATGCACAACAACCATTGATTCTACCCCTTTTCCACTTTATATCATAGCCGTCCACGTGTTTCCTTAGTGTAAATACAAAGGAGAAACACAGAGGCAAGTCCCAAACAAGCACGGGCCTTCCACATGCCCTGGGCCCAAGAAAAATGCCTTTTGGCCTTTGAAAAGTCTCAGTGTAAAAAGGAGCCAACGGAAACCTCCACGTGTTTCAATGGCGCATTTTGAGATGGTCCCCAAAATCAGAGACCCCAAACAAGTGCGGGCTCAACACGTGTCTTAGTCTGACAAAGTTTGTTAAAAAAGTACGAGAACACCCGGAGGAAGCCTCCACGTGTCTTCATGGCGTAACTTCGAGATGGTTCCCAATGGTGAAAACTTCAAGCAGAGACCCTAAACAAGCACAGGCTCACCACGTGTCCTAGGGCTTAGAAAATTGCTTTGAAAAGTTTAAGTACAAAGCGGAGCCGGCGGAAGCCTCCACATGTCTCCCTGTCGCAATTTTTAAGGTGGGACCCTGAGGCAGATCCTCAAATGAGCGCCAACCCTCCACATGTCCATGGTCTGCCAAAACTATACCAACTACATGAAAAATTTGTCTAAGTCTGGGCAAAGCAGTGAAAACCTCCACGTGTCCCCAGGTGCAACTCCAAGGCCAAACCAAAAGGTGAATTTTCAAATGAGTGTCGTTCCTCCACGTGGACAAGTTTTGGGTTGAAGTGAGCCTTAGAGTTTTTAAAGTGCCCCGCCGAGCTACATCCAACCAAAAAGGGCCATGTTTCCACTGATGTTGAGATGTAAATTTGACCGGAAAATACACCCGTCAAACCGTAAAATGCAGGAAAATCACCATTTGAGCCGGAAATGAATCTTTCTTCAAGGACAAAGAATTTGGAAATGTTATAAGGCTCAAATATGATCCTTCGAGCTACATCCAATCACGTTTCCATAGGTATTTGGGACAAAAATGACAGGGACAACAAAACATGACTATGGAAAATGGAAGGAAAGGAAAAACCCGAGTTTTACGCCCAAGTTACAGACTCTTTCAGATGGACAAAGGAATGAAAAACAAATTTTGGACCTTTAAGTGATCCTCGACCAAGGAAGGGACTGATCATGGCAACCAAATGGAGGACAAATTCTTCAAGCACCAATACAGGGAGATAGAAAACATGACAGAGGCCGCAAACTGAGGAATTTCAATGACAAATGGGGCAAGACTAATTTGAGCACACTTCCTATTTATGTCTTCACCTTACCTAACAAATTAATGTCATGCACAAAAAAGTTGATGCTATTCAAAAATAACAAAATTAAAATCTTGATCAATGGATAAAAAATAAGTGTTTCTTCATGATATTGTTTTCTTACATTACTCAAGCTTCGAACTAAAAACCATGCCTATAAAGTGCTACAAGAATAAATCAGTATAGTTGGTATTCAAATTGGGCCTTGTTGAATTCCTTACATTTTTTGAATTTTGGTCCCTAAAATCTCATACTTTTCTCAAATGAATAATGCCACAAACATGAGACAATTAAATACAAATCACAAATCTACAAGAGATTATTTGGGTACGCATAATATTCATCGTTATTGCTAATAATTATTGATGGACCTAGAGAGAAACTCTAATCATTAAACTATGTATAATTACTACCTTTTGATGTTACACCCACTACACAACTTCCTATATATGTCGTGTCTCATTAGATTACACTCGATTTCCCATGACATTTACATGTGTTCGACTAACAAATATATGCAACAACTACAATTATGAAATATTTCCAATTTCTTCAATATTGTTCGTTCAAACATTACATTTTGAGATATCTCCACAAACATTTACATCCACATCTCACATGAAACTTGTTTTCTACTTCAAATGATTAACAAAAATTCATGTGGTTATTGGAGTGTGGAGTTCTAGATTGCTTCCCCATTCCATTTTCCCCACCCTTACACTCATCCACCCTCAATCCCCTTCTTCTTATCATTCTCTCCCATTGTTTTCACCCTCCTCTTTCACTTCTTCACAAGATACCTTTTAGCATTTTCATCATACATTTCACGTATGATTGCTAGTTAATATTCTAGCATCATCACCAAGTGTTTACATTGTTTTAATGGAGAACAAATGGAGTTTTTGTTAGGTGTTGTATTTGCACAAGTGCTTGGTAGATATGTATGCAAAGTGTATAAGCATGCAATTTACACTTGAATTGTTCGACTAAATTATGCCTATTAAAAATGTGGTCTCGTGGATCTGTAATGATTGCAGGATATGCACAAAATAGTTTTGTTGAAAATACCTTGGAATATTTCAAGCGAGATGCAATCGATGAGTTTAAAGCCACACATCTAATAACCTTTCTTGTTATCTCCTAGCCTATGCTAAAATGGTATATTTAAAACAATAGATGGATATCCATTAAAGCATAATGTAAAGCTATTTTTGTTAGATGTATTGGCAAGTACCGTGGTCCTGATAGACATGTATGTTAAATGTGGATGCATACACATTACACACAAACTTTCAAGGAAATGTGGTCTTGAAGATTACTTATCTTCAATTGTTATATGACATCCAAACGTAATCACAAAGTAAGCTTTGCTCGTGCAATTTAGTTTTGCTAAGCAAGATATTCCACCAATAATCTAAGATTTATAACTATGACATTAAAATTCAAAACAAAATTTTGATGCAAAAATAAGTATGTCAAATCAAACCGCCTCGAGGTTTGGGTTTTGCCGCAATCCTACTTAGTACAAATTAAGTGGGAAATTTTCACCCATGCCCCAAATTTTTTCCGACTCTAAATCATTATTACAGTCGGTCACTACCAGGCCTGGAATTTGACGGTCACCCCTGCCTGTCAAAAGGAATTTCTTTGACGGTTTAGCTCTTTCGGTGGCTGTAAATTCCATAAATTTTTATAGATATTTCTATAATCTGTTCACATATATATAAATAGGTATTATATTTTTGTATAAACTACTTGAAAAAATTTACGGTTTCTAAAATTTTTAGCCTGTCATAGTCTACGGTTTCTAAAATTTTTCAGTTGTAATATACGGTTAAAATCACGAAAAACGGCCTACAACCTGTCAATTTCCAGGCCTCACTACAATGATAATATGTCACGTTAGAATTGCAAGGTTGGGCAGTGTGTAACACGACTTTCATTTAATGGAATGAATATAATATTTACACATCAAATTATTTTGTACGCTTTGTGCCAGCTCTTAACTCCATTCATCGAAAATGAAATAATTGTTTTACGATTGCGAATCGGGAATCATTTGTGATTCGCGATGTTTTATTATTAAAACTTCAAATCATGTGGCGCATAAATAGTGTACATTGAAAGAAGGGGTTGATAAATGATTAAAAAGTTGTACGCATAAAATGAGTAGTTACACAGTTTTCTTCAGAGTTTCACTTTTATGCCTCGGTTGACGTGAAGCTGGGGACTGCGACTCCGGCAGGACTGATCAAATTTGAAGGGCTGATCAAATGTGAACGGTATATTTTGAATTGCCTTTTCCATATTGAAAATTAGTAAAACAATTAACATAAAAAAACAAGTACATATTTATTTCACAAAAATTAAATTATTTATATCTGAATACAAAATATCCTTACAATATATATTATACTTTACATTCAAATCATTATCAAGTATTTTAAGAGTTAATAAAACACATATATATTAATGTGCATGAATTATGTCTATGAAATGTGTGCTTGTTTTAAATAGATAAAGGGATTGTGAAGAGGATAGTGAGCTATCGCGAGCAGCGTTAACATTGTGCATTACAAGATGTTCATAGTATTTAGTGGCACAATAACATTTTTGTCTCTCATTTTGTCTAGCTATTGGTCTATGTCATGGTTACCAAATACGGCCGCATTTTACTTTTTTACCGATTTTTTGCGTTTTACAGTCTCCACCGTATGGAACTCCGATTTTTTGGGATTTAATTTTTAAAAATTAGAAAAAGCAAAAACTGGGGAAACCTAACCCGTATAAGCCAAAATGTGAGGAATTAGAGGGAAAGTAGGGCATTTGTTTAGAATTTTCTAATTTTATGGTAGCCCGCACCATATTAAATAGAGAGTGAACAAGAGGTAAAAACAGAGGTAAAAACAAAACTGTTTTTTGGTTTTAACCTTTCTAATTGCACTGTCGTAGATGTTTCCAAAGGCCTTCTAAAAAAACAGTTTTGTAAGGTAGTTAGAGAGTGAAAGTGCATAGTGAGCACTGAGCAGCAGAGGTAAAAACAGAGCTTTCAACAGAGGTAAAAACAATAATTTTCCAGAGCTTTCAACAGCAGAGTTAACAGAGGTTTCATTGCAGCAGCCCACAGGTTAGTTAAAATTTATTTCAAGTGTAATTTTTTTTTTTTTTTAATGGTTTATTCATCACTGTTATAATTTATTTTATCAAAAGAAGATTTCATTCATATATTTTACAAACAAACATAGTATATCAAATTCGAAATCATATTGAAATTCAACTTAAGATCTTATATTTTTATTTCAAAACAGGGTGAATATGGCACAAAAAAGGTCCACAACACCTGAATGGAAATACATAGAATGGGATGATACAGAAAAGGTGTATAAATGCACATTTTGTAAATCTAGAATGCAAGATAATTTAACTAGGATTCGAGGTCATCTTCTTGGAAATTCAAACCAAGTTTCTAGTTGCCTACAGATTGATAAGGATACAAAACAGAATATATTAAAACAGTTTGAATCCAAACTGGAGAATGCTGCAAGGAAACATAAAATACACATTGAAGTTGGATCAGTTCAGTCTCATCTGCAAATTTCACAAGGAAAACAAAAACAAACATTGAAGACATTTTGGAATCAAAAGTCTAAGGAAGATGTTGATAGGGCAGTGGGCAGGTATTTTTATGGTGATGCAGTACCTTTTAATCATGCTAGATCTCCATATTTTTGCGGAATGGTGCGTGCAATTTCAGAATTTGGGAAAGGGTATCTTAGCCCTTCTTATGAGAGTTTGAGGACATCGGGTCTCAAGAAAGAGAAGGATGAAATAATAAAGGAGCTGAAACCTATTATAGATTCTTGGAGCAAAACTGGATGCACAATTGTTAGTGACGGTTGGTCAGATAGGAGACGTAGAACTCTTATCAATACTCTTTCTTGTTGTCCTCGTGGAGCTGTGTTTTTAAAGGCTGTGGATGCTTCAAGTGAAACAAAAACTTCAGAATATATTGCTAATGTCCTTGAACAAGCTATTTTACATGTTGGAGTGGAAAACGTAGTTCAAATTGTGACTGACAATGCTACAAATTGTGTTGGAGCAGGAAAAATTTTGATGGAAAAATATCCAACTATAATCTGGAGTCCTTGTGTTGCTCATGTCTTGGATCTTCTTTTGGAAGATTTTGGAAAGTTACATTGGGTATCAACAGTTGTGGAAGAAGGCAAATTGATTGCCAAGTTTATTACAAACCACCAATTTACACTAAGCAAATACAGAAAAGAGTGTAAGAGAGAATTATTGATGCCAGGGGACACAAGATTTGCAACTCGATTTATTACCTTGCAAAGAGAAATTGAAGAGAAGGAAGCAATTAGAAGTGTGGTGGTTGGTCGAGATTGGGAAAATAGTAAACTTTCATCTATTCAAAAAAACAAAGAAATTGCAGCTATCATTCTAGGGGAACAATTTTGGGAGGGAGCAATAAAGGCCAATAAAATATTTGAGCCTATTGTAAGAGTGCTTAGAATGGCTGATGGTGACATTCCTTGCATGGGAGATATTATTGAGGCAATGGACACGGCAAAAGAGGCAATCAAACAATCCTTTGGTGGAGATTCTTGTAAGCCAGAATGGAATTATTTATGGGATATGATAGATGAGAGGTGGTATATGATGCACTCTCGTTACATTCAGCACATGTTACTTGAATCCTCGGTTGTTTGGGATGAAACATGAAAGTGATGAGGAGACTATGGATGGTTTGTATCAATGCATGGATAGAATGTGCTTAGATCCTGATATTCAAGCAAGTTAGATGTTCAAAAAAATGCATATAGGGATGAGATTGGGCTCCTCTTCTCTCGACAAAAAGCAAGAGAGAATAGAACTAATCCAGATATCACACCTGTGCAATGGTGGGAATCTTATGGTGGTTCAACTCCAGAGTTACAAAAGTTTGCTATTCGTATTCTAAGTCAAGTATGCAGTGCATCTAGTTGTGAAAGGAATTGGAGTACATTTGAACTCATTCATTCAAAGCGGAGGAATAAATTAGGGACTCAACAACTATCAGATCTAGTTTTTGTCCATAGCAACATGCGAGTCCTAAGTGCCAATATTGCAAAGCAATACTCTTCCACCTCTACTCCTCATTCTTTGAATCTTGATGCAAATTTGAACTATGATGCAGAGTACTATGCAGATGTAAGTAGTGGTGATGATGAGATATCAGATGGTGAATATTCAGAGAATGATACAAATGAGGGATGACTCTTTATGTGGGAGCTTCATAGTTGTGTTCCTATTTTTAAGAATTGTAAACATTTGTCAACACTCATGATGTTAGAGACATAAAATATGTTATTTCCATCATTTTAGTTAATGCATACATGTTTTAAGTTTAAGCCAAAAATCTTTTTCACTTTAATAATTTTTAATTTGTTGTATAGTTGTGTGTTTAATTATTAAAATTACCATATTTTTTATATATACAAATTACCGTATTTTTTTCCGTATTTATCGTATTTTTCCTATGGACTTTTTTTTCCATATTTTGTGTCCACCGTTTAATACTCTCGTACGAAAGTTGCTACTATGGTTTATGTTATTGGTATTTAGGAGAAGTTTTAACACCTCTTTGAGACAACTAGTTTAATGTTATAGAATAATTATCTATGCGATTCTCCTTGTTGTAAGTGATTTTGAATCGAGTTGACTCTATTAGTTCTCAATTGAGGTGTTTTTTTATTCTTTTGAATGTTGATTCACATTTTGTTCCCTCTTGATGTAGGATTGATTATGTATCTTGTATCCTTGGATTCCATGAATTTAAACATATTTTCTTGTGAGCACCATTATGTTTATAGAAAACCATAAATGATGAAATAAACAATGAATGGAAAAGGATTTATAATCTTTAAGTAAAATTCACAGAAAAAAAAAAACAAAAATAATGAAAGCCAGACATTTTTAGTCCTCAATAAAAAAATAAACACAAAAATAATCCAATGCCACGAGTATATGATAGTATCTATTGAATTTGTTGGTATGTAGGGGTATTTAAATGTTGTGGTGGCAGTAGAAGAGGTGTGTAGGAGTAAACTAGACCTAGAGAGGTGCATTATTTTTGGGAATTCAAATTCAAGTGTTTTAAAGAAAGTATCACTAAGTATTTTTGCATTTCTTACATTACAAATTTTAGAAATTTCTTACATTAACAAATTAGTATAAAAAAATATTGAAATGTATAGATTCAGTCTAACAAACTTGCAGAGAAATCTTGTGCTTCAACAATCCTAGCTCTCATCAAATCCACCCCATTCTCCTCCTTTCAAGTTTTAACTCTCATTTTTAGACCTATTTGAAGCTTCTCTGTAAAGACAAACTTATATTTAGAAATTTGGTAGAGGATTTTTATTCGGTACTTACTATAGCTTCTTTAGTTAGTCATGTTGGGAGACCTTCATTTTAGAAAACTGAACTACTCAAACTTTACATGTGTATTGATGGACATTTGTTGCTTTTATTTTATCTAAATGTTTTTGTCATATGATGAATCGTATTAGCCCTAAGATACTTGGTAAGAAATTAGTATGAATGTGATTAAAATAAATATCAATGGTTAGGCACAATAAAAATTATTAATTGTGTTTTTAATGGATAATGGTCTTGTGAGTCGTGAGGTGATGCCATCTTTGCACTAAGCCAACAAATTGCAATCTAATCCTCCATAAGACATTTAATATTTTTGATTTCCACAATAGTCTTTTAGTAATTTTAACTTTCCAATCTTCAAATGTGAATTTACGAGGAAAGGGTTGATCAAATGTGAAAGGCAACAATGATCAAATGTGAAAGGTATATTTTGAATTGCTTTTTCCATAATGAAAATTGGTAAAAAAAAAACTAATATTAAAAATCAAGCAAATATTTGTCGAGAAAAATTAATAATTTTTTAAATATGAATATAAAATATCATTACAATATATATTATACTTTACATGCAAATCATTATCAAGTATTTTAAGAGTTAATAAAAGTATATATTAATGTACATGCATTATGTCTATGAAATTTGTAATTGTTTTAAATAGATAAAGGGATTGTGAAGAGGATAGTGAGCTATTGTGAGCAACATTAACATTGTGCATAAAGATGTTCATGGTATTTAGTGGCACAATACCCTTTCTTGACATTTTTGTCTCTCATTTCTTCTAACTATTGGTTTATGTTATTGGTATCTAGGAGAAGTTTTAACACCTCTTTGAAACAACTAGTTTAATGTTTTAGAATAATTATCTATGCAATTCTCCTTGTTGTAAGTGATTTTGAATCTTAGTTGACTCTATTATTTCTCAATTGAGGTGTTTGTATATTCTTGTGAATGTTGATTCACTTCTTGTTTCGTCTTGATGTAGGATCCGATTTTGCATCTTGTATCCTTAAATTCCATGAATTTAAATGTATTTGCTTGTGAGTGCCCTTCTTTTATAGATAACTATAAATGATGACATAAACAATGAATAGAAAATGATTTATACTCTTTAAGTAAAATTCATGGAAAAAAAAACAAAAATAATGAAACCCAGACATTTTTAGTCCTCAATAAAAAATAAACACAAAAAAATTACAATGCCACAAGAGTATATGATAGTAGCTATTGAATTTGTTGGTATGTAGGGGTATTTAAAGGTTGTGATGGTAGTAGAAGAGGCGTGTAGGATTAACCTAGGCCTAAAGAGGTACATTATTATGGGTGATTCAAATTCAAATGTTTTAAAGAAAGTATCACTGAGTATTTTTTGCATTTCTTGTATTACAAATTTTAGAAATTTCTTACATTAAAAAATTAGTATAAAGAAATATTTAAATTTATAGATTTGGTCTAACAAACCTTGCAGAGAAATCTTGTGCTTCAGTAATCCTATCTCTCATCAAATCCACCCCATACTCATCATTTTGAGATTTAATTCTCATTTTTTGACTTATTTGAAGCTTCTCTCAGTAAAGACAAACTTTTTTTTCTTGGCATTATATTTAAGATAATAGAAATTTGGTAGAGGATTTTAAATGTGATAATAGAAGTTATTTTGTACACTTTGTGTCGACTTTTAACTCCATTCATCAAAATAATTTCCTTCGATGATTGCGAGTCAATGAGTCACGATGTTTTATTATTAAAACTTAAAATCCATGACAATATAAATAATGTACATTGGACATTGAAAGGAGGGGTTGATACCTAGAATGATTAAAAAGTTGTGCGCATTAAATGAGTACACATTTTTGTTGTATATATCTTCCCCCAGGTAGATATAGACAAGCGGAAGAATATGGAAATCAAAGAAACTCAGACCCCGACATTTACCAAGGCGCAGTAAGAGGCGCACAACAAGAAGTGTCGACATGCAAAAATTCGCGCCAAGGCGCAGGTAAGAGGCACACAACAAGAGGTGTCGACATGGAAAAGTCGCGCAAGGCGTAGGTAAGAGGTGCACAACAAGAGGTGTCGACATGCAAAAAGTCGCGCCAAGGCACAGGTAAGAGGCACACAACAAGAGGTGTCGACATGCAAAAAGTCGTCGCACGCAAGCGCACAACAAGAGGTGTTGACATAAAGGCGCAGTAAAGGACACGAGTGTTGACATGGAAAAATTCGCACCTTGGCGCACGTAAGGGATGTCGACATGAAAATGGATGCGCCCTCGGCGCAGTAAACAGTGTCGACACGAAGAAATTCACGCCCTGGCACACGTAAGAGGATGTCGACACAAATATGGATGCACCTATGGCGCACATAAAGGGATGTCGACACACACATGGATGCGCCAAGGCGCACCTTCAGGAGGCGCAACATTTTGAGCACTGACAGGAAGCAGACCCTGACCCAGATATTCAGATGGCCATAACTTTTCACAGGGAGCTCGGATTAACACAAGGTTGGAATTTTCAGAAAGCTTACGAGGTCCTCTGTCCAACTACGATTGGATATCTTTAATTGGGTGAGAAAAAATTCTTAAAAATGAAAAATATAGTTCGCCACTTTTGGGGTCGCTAGGGTTCTCACCTACCACCATAATGAGATGAATTAAATGCAACCTAGAGGTGGTTGGGGTAGATTTGGATTTCCTCTCTCTTTTCTCTCTCATTCTTCCTATAAATTGTAAGGAGGGGCTTCTTTCTAAAGGTTGGAAATTCTTGTTTTGCCCCTCCCTTCTTCTCTTTGGCAGGTGAATTTGTGGAGTTCAAACCTCCCATCTAAAAGCGTAATGCAACTTTGCCTCTTGAAATTTTGTAGTGTATTGTATCAATCTTTGGAGAAGATAATGTATGTCTCTGTGGATGATCCTCAACCCTCTCTACATTTGTTTTCATCCTCCGATCTTTCACTACAATTAAGTTATCTCTGTGCATGATCTTGCATTGCATTTTAATGGTTTGTGTTTATTGGCAAGACATGTGTTCTTCATTCCTGGTGCATCACCTTTGTTAGTTTAGGTTTATTTTTATGCATCTTCTTACCCTGTCTCCTTGGCAAGTTAGATTAGGTTTTTGGGTAAACCTCTGCATTTTTATGTGTGCATCTGAACAGAGGAATAGGAACCGGCCTTCATCCAGAGAGCTTTCCGATTCACAAGGTCCCACACTTGGGAAAAGCTCCATGTTATGCAATCGCACTGAGAGTCTCAACCCATCGAGTTGCAGACATTCATGGGTGTTGTGATTCGCCATCAACAGTTTTGGCACGCCCGGTGGGACCAAGATGTCATTCCACAAGATTTGAAGGAATTTTCAAGAATTTGGACTTAGAAATTATAGGTTTTACAATTTCATATTTTCACCTTCAAGGTTGAACTTTGAAATCGATTTTCAAGGACTTAACTTGCTCGAAACAAGTCAAAATTTCACTAGTTGATAGATCGGGGGATAATCTTCAAAAGGGTATTCTTAGATTTTTGAGATTTTGACTTTCAAAATTTCATGGTTTTTAGTATTTCAGGTTTTCCCAGTTGCCTTGCATGACCTGAGTTTTACCTGTACCTTTTGGGGATTAGTAACTGCACAACAATACCCGATAACCGAATTGAAGAACTGTATCTTTGGGTCCTTCAAAGTTTTAAATTATTTTTTAATATTGTCAGGTTTGGTGTGTAACTTGGCAGAATCTAGCCTTTTGAGGCTCACTTTCTAACACATCTGGCGACTCCGAAGGGATAGAATTCAGTGGTATAGCAGCACAGTTGCCCAGGCACATGAGAAGAATTCAAACCAGGTCTGATACTTGAGAAGAGGGGCTATTTGTTCACTTGCAGCTATCACCAGGCAGAGGAAGGAGAGGAAGAAGACCACGAAGATCACCATCTCCACCTAACCGAACTTTGTCTACACCTCCACCTGGTAGACCTTTCATCCAATCAACAAGGGTTCTTAGGCCAATCAGAATGGCGCAACCACCGAATCCCTTTGTCAACTTCACTGGTAGCAACCCACTTGCCTCAATGCACAGAATCCAGTTCCAATTGCAGCATTGAAGAACATTCCATTTTTCACTGGAGAAAATCATACCACTCCTGGTGATCATGTCAAAGACATTGCTAACTTTTTTGCAATCCACGAGATAAATGAAATGGATGTTGCTGTCAAATTGCTGGCATCTTCATTCAAAGGAAGGCTTTGCAATGGTTTAGGAGCCTTGGAGCTAGTTCTATCCAAAATTGGAATCAATTATGCATAGTTCTCCATGAGCAATTTGGAGAAAAGGAGACAATTTGTCTCTACTAGAAAATTGACGACTATCAAGAGAGCTCCCCATGAGTAGTTGGATCGACTTCAACTTCAGATTTCAAAGGTCTTGGGACAAGAATTCCGGTGGCCGTTAGGCCAACAAAAGGTGCTTTTCTATACTATCTTAAGGCTTTATATTCTCGATATTTCTATGTTAATTCAATCTATGGGAGGCACAACCTTACTGTTGCTTATAGCATTGCCATTAGGGCTGAAAACTATCTTATTCAAGTCTGGTAAGCTGGCTCCTAGGCCTCCCATGCCCTTGTATCCAAACTTAGAAAATCCAAGCACTAGTCAAGCACCCACTTTGGCTCCTATTCCCACTCCTAGAAATCAAAGTTCAAATGAAACTTCTACTTCATCCTCTAGTGCTTCAAATGAACTCCAAGAGGTTATGAAACAATTGTAGAACCTTGGAAATGAGCCGGTGACTATCAAAAGACAACAAGCTCAAAGTGCTAGATCATGATCGCCTCAAGCGCAATACCAGTCAAAGCTAGCCCCCATACCAACAAAATAGACCACCAGCTCAGGCTGCAAATCAAAATCAAATCCAAGTAAGGCCTCCTGCCAATAGACCATTTCAGCCCTATAACCCCAATGTTGCATATGCTTCTAAAGCATTAGTGTCAGTCCAAAACAACATAGCTCAAGAGTATGATTGGTGTTTCCCATGAAATGAACCTCACAACCAATCTATGTGCTTCAATGGTGCTTTGAACCAAGCCTTGATGGTGAAAACTACTGGCGTAGAGGGTGAAGTGAGTCAAGAAGCAAATCAGCAACAAGGGACATCTCAACAAAACATAGCTCCAAATGATACCGCACTTGTGAATTGGCAAGATGAGGATTTTTGTGGCATAAATCAAACAATTTCTCAGAGTGTAGCAGCTAACACAAGATCAAAGAAGAGGAATATTGGTGAAGGGAAGTCATTGGCTCCAAGTGATCTACAACCTTCCATCACTCCACAAGGTGTTGGTAAGCAAAATATAGTTCCAAACATGCAAGGACAGCCCAAACCACCTTCTAAACCAACTCAAATGCCAACTGTTACTGCCCATGCACAAGAAAGGAATGCACAGACTAAAGGACAACAAAGAGATCTTTCATCCCCATTTAGCATCATTGATCAAATGAAGAAGACAAATGTGAATATATCAATGTGGGAATCTTTATCCATCCCAGGCCAAAGAGATCTTCTACAAGCTGCCATGAAGAATTGGTCAACTTCGAACCAACAGGTCCATATGCAAGAGAATGTCCTCACAAATGCTGCTCAACTGAAGGGAGTCATGGAGGACAACAAGGTAAAGTTTTGAAGCCCCCTCCATTCTATGTTTCATTAATCATTGGCAATAAACTAGTACACAATTGCATGATTGATTTGGGGAAGTAGTAGTTCTGTCATGCCCAAGCAAATAGCCGATCAACCTGGGTCTCCAATACGAAGTCATATCAAATGGGGTAGTGCAATTGGATGGGACAACAAGAATAGCAATGGTGGGAGTGATTAAAGGTTTGAATCTTACCTTGCATGCATGCCCCAACGTTACCATTTTGCAAGATGTGTCGGTGATAGATTTGCCACCACTCTTTGCCCTATGCTTGTAAAGGGATTTCATACAAAATTAGAGGCTACTTATCTCTGTGATTGGTCACACATGTTTTCGTAACAAGATATGGTACTAAGGTCACAATCAGATCCGAACCAATTTAAAACTTTCATATTGAGCCTCATACTCCAAGCCAAATCAATGCCAACTATTCAAACATTTGATCAAGAAGATTATCCGAGCACCTGAGATGAAGTCGACACCAAAGTTGGAAGCATTCCAGATTTGACTCTTGATGAATGGGCAAGCAAGGTACATGCTTTTGATCCCTACCAAGAAGTAGAAGAATCTGATCTAGGAGTCTATTGCATACATGAAGGAAACCAACCTATTCTAGCATCACCAAACCGGACCATAAGGATGACAATGAGGTATGGCGAGTTATTTTTTGATGGATCAAGGAGTAGGCAAGGTGCGGGAGGTGGAGCTATGCTTTTTCACCTCAAGGCATCAAATATTATTTAGCTTTCCGTTTCAATTTTCCTGTTCAAACAACACACGGTGAATATGAGGCCTTGATTCATGGACTTCATTGGGCCACACAAAAAGGGCATAAAAACTTGCAGTGTTTGGAGATAGTGAGCTAATCATCAATCAAGTCAAGGGACAACATGCTACAAAGAATGAACTGTTGAAGAACTACAAGAACAGGGTGTGGGACCTCGTTGAGGATTTCGAAGCTTTCAATATCGTGTCCATACCCAGGAAGAAAAATGAAGCAGTGGATAGGCTCGCAGTAGTTGGAGCAACGTTTGATGTGGTTGACAACATCAAAAGGGAAAAAACACAACCACATGTCCATGTGATTGTGAGGCCAGCAGTTCCAGATAATAACACAAGTTGGTAGGTGTTTGAGAATGATCAACAGATCGTCAATTTCTTACAAGAAGAGGCTGAATTCTCAGCTAGGAATCAAGTCAGATTAGAGCAGCAGTATGGGGATCAAGTAGTGCAAGCTGCGGAAAACAAGCTTCCCAAGGGTTTAGTAACATTAGAGTCTATCTTCAACCCTAATGACCAATTTCGTAAGGAAAAGGCTAACATACAGGTCAAGAGAGAAGATTCAGAGCCAATTCGGTTGGGGAAGGAAAAACACTTCAAATTGGTAAAGTGGCCACTAAGTAGGAGAAATCAGATTTCATACAACTTTGCCAAGAATTTCTAGATGTCTTCGCTTGGAGCTATGAAGACTTAAGAGGTTTCGATCCGAAGTTGGCACAACATACCATAGAATTGGATCTAGATGCTAAGCCCATCAGGCAAAAGCAGAGACCAGTCAACCCTCACATTGAGCCTCTAATGAAGAAAGAGTTAAGCAAGCTAATAGAGGCAAGCATTATATTTCTGATCAAGCACTCAAGCTGGGTTGCAAACTTGGTTCCGGTCAGAAAGAAGAGTGGAGAAATCAGGTTGTGTGTGGACTTCCGAGACCTAAACAGGGCATCTCTCAAAGACCATTACCCACTTCCTTCAATGGAACAAATATTGCAAGTAGTATATGGTTCGGAGAGATTCTCTCTCCTAGATGGCTACTCAGGGTACAATCAGTAATGGTGAAAGAAGATGACCAGATTCAAGACGAATTTCACCATCAAATGGGGCACCTATGCCTACAAGAAAATGCCATTTGGACTATCAAATGCTAGAGCCACTTTCCAAAGGGCAATGGATATGGCATTCAAGGGTTGATCAATAAAATAGTTCTGATATATCTTGACGACATCACTGTATTCTCCAAAAATGCAGCAGATCACCTCTTCCATTTGAGGCAGGTGTTTCAGAGGTGTAGAAGATTTGGGGTATCATTAAATCCCAAAAAATGCATATTCTTGGCTCACGAGGGAAAACTTCTAGGCCATATTGTTTCAAAGGAGGGGTTGATGATTGACCCAGAAAGAGTCAAGCAACGATTCGGCGTTGCCATTACCAAGTCACAAGAAGGCTCTTCAAAGCTTCTTGGGAAGGATCAATTTTGTCGCAGGTTTGTTCCAAACTTTGCAGCTCTCGTAAAGCCAATAACGCTGATGTTGAAAAAGAGCATGACATTTAAGTGGACATCTGAAGGTAAGGCAAGTTTTGAGGCAATAAAAGAGGCTATATCTCAAGCTCGACTCTCGTCAATCCAGACTTCTCCAAGGACTTCGTGCTATATGCCTTTGGTGGTGGAGACACAATTTCTGCAATCTTGGTACAACAAAACAAAGAAGGATTAGAACAACCAGTTGCTTTCTTCAGTCAAGGCCTAGAGGAATACGAAACAAGGTACTCTTTCATTGAAAAGCATGTCCTTGCAGTGATTAGAAGCTTAAAGAAATTCAAGCACCTAGTCTCAAACAACAAGATCCAATTGTTGGTCTCTCATGCGGGAGTCAAGGACTTCCTTCTAAACAAGGATTTGAATGAGAAACATGCAGGATGGATAACCCGTGTCATGGAATATGACATCGAGATTAAGGTCACTAAGCTAGTACGTGGAAAAGGACTATGTGAACAACTAGCTTTGAGTCGGAAAGTTGAAGCAGGTGATGAAAAAGAGACCGCTTGCACTGCAGATGGTCAAGAAAAAGAAAATGATGATGTGCCCGCTCCTTGTTGGACTCGGAATATGATACACTTCCTACGAAGATAGGCCTATGCCCTCCGTAATGAAATGAAAGCAAAGAGGAGATACTTCAGATTATAAGCCATTCCATATGTGCTTGTTGATGGTGTTTTGTTTAAAAAGACATCAATGGAGTTCTATTGAGGTGCATTGGGATAGGTCAAATTGAGAGGGTGTTACAAGATTTTCATGATGGAGATTCTGGAGGACATTTCGCCCCATGGGTAACAACTCTCAAGATAATGAAGGCATGGTATTATTGGCCCACGGTGTTCAAAGGCCTCTGCTATACATGGATAAGAAAGTGCAAGAAATGTGCACTCTTCACAGGCAAAGAAAGACTAGCAGCACTCCCATTGCACCCAATTTTGGTTGACCAACCATTTATGCAATGGGGATTGGACTTCGTCGGGGTCATCAACCCAAACTCAAGCCAAGGCCACAAGTGGATTCTCATGGCAACGGACTATTTCACCAAGTGGACCGAAGCAGTAGCGCTCAAAGAAGCAAATGAGTCTAACATACTAGAATTTTATGAAGGAATAGTGACCAGGTTCGGTGTGCCGGCCACTATCATATCAGACAATGCATTGGCATTCATAGGTTCCAAGATTACAGAATGGGCTATCAAGAATGGAATCTATTTGAGCACCTCTTCAAATTATTACCCGCAGGGTAATGGATAGGCAGAGTCCACAAACAAGAATTTGCTAAGAATCATCAGAAGGACTTTGGATGAAAACCAAAGGACATGGCATACCAAGCTAAAATCAGCATTATGGGCTGATAGGATAACGCCAAAGAGATCTATAGGTAATTCTCCCTACAAGTTGGTCTATGGGAAAGAGGCAGTATTGCCTATATCATTAGAATTGCCAGCATTGGAGCTCATGAAGCAGTTGGAGTTGTCTGAGTTCGAACCAATGGAGGCCAGGTATGCAGAGTTGATGGAATTGGAAGAAATAAGAGAACATGTAGTTCTAATGATTGAAAAGGATCAGGCCTTAGTAAAAAGATGGTTTGATAAGAAGGCAAGAGCAAAGACCTTCCAGGAAGGGGACCTAGTTCTAAAATGGGATGCAGATCGGGAAAACTAGGAAGGCATTCCAAGTTTGATGCCATTTGGAGTGGCCCCTACATGGTCACGGGATGTAAAAGTAGTAATGCCTTCCAATTGTCTACATTGGATGGAGAAGAACTCCCGATTCGGTTAACGGAATCTATCTTAAACATTGCTACTAAAAGGAAAAGGTTTACCCTTGTAAATATTAGCCTAGATTTAAATTCCTCTAAGTGCGTATGCACATCGTCTTGTTATAGTTAGGTTTCAATTTCCCTAAGTGCTTTGGCATAGGTTTTGTTTCTCTCAGGTTGAATTTCTATAGTTCAACGTGCTCTCAAAGAAGGAGTTGCAATATCAAGCTCGGGATCAGATATCAGGTTGGTTTCAGAGTTATTGCTTATGACTCCATGCCCAATGGATTGCTAAAAGGCCACTGATCTTCTACCTAACAAGTGATCCCATTGAGTCACCAAATTGTTGTATATATCTTCCCCGGGTAGATATAGACAAGCGAAAGAATATGGAAATCAAAGAAACTCAGACCCGAAATTTACAAGGCGCAGGTAAGAGTGCACAACAAGAAGTGTCGACATGGCAAAAGTCGCGCCAAGGCGCAGGTAAGAGGCGCACAACAAGAAGTGTCGACATGGCAAAATTCGTGCCAAGGCACAGGTAAGAGGTGCACAACAAGAAGTGTCGACATGGCAAAAGTCGCGCCAAGGCGCAGGTAAGAGGCGCACAACAAGAAGTGTCGACATGGAAAAGTCAAGGCGCAGGTAAGAGGTGCACAACAAGAGGTGTCGACATGCAAAAAGTCACACCAAGGCGCAGGTAAGAGGCGCATAACAAGAGGTGTCGACATGCAAAAATTTCGCGCCAAGGCGTAGGTAAAGGGCGCAGGACACAGAGTGTCGACATGGAAAAATTCGCGCCTTGGCGCACGTAAGGGGATGTTGACATGAAAATGGATGCGCCCTCGGTGCAGGTAACAGAGTGTCGACACAAAGAAATTCGTACCCTGGCGCACGTAAGAGGATGTTGATACAAATATGGATGTGCCTATGGCACACATAAAGGATGTCGACACACACATGGATGCGCCAAGGCGCACCTTTAGGAGGTGCAACATTTTGAGCGCTGACAGTAGACCCTGACCCAGATATTCAGATGGCCATAAATTTTCACAGGGAGCTCGGATTAACGCAAGGTTGGAATTTTCAAAAAGCTTACGAGGTCCTCTGTCCAACTACCACTGGATATCTTTAATTGGGTGAGAAAAAATTCTTAAAAATGCAAAATACAGTTCGCCACTTTTTGGGGTCACTAGGGTTCTCACCTACCACCATAATGAGATGAATTAAATGCAACCTAGAGGTGGTTGGGGTAGATTTGGATTTCCTCTCTCTTTTCTCTCTCATTCTTCCTATAAATTGTAAGGAGGGGCTTCTTTCTAAAGGTTGGACTTTCTTGTTTTGCCCCTCCCTTCTTATCTTTGGTAGGTGAATTTGTGGAGTTCAAACCTCCCATCTAAAACTGTAATGCAACTTTGCCTCTTGAAATTTTGTAGTGTATTGTATCAATCTTTGGAGAAGATAATGTATGTCTCCATGGATGATCCTCAACCCTCTCTACATTTATTTTCATCCTCCCGATATTTCACTACAACTCAAGTTATCTGTGCATGATCTTGCATTGCATTTTAATGGTTTGTGTTTATTGGAAAGACAGGTGTTCTTCATTCCTCGGTGCATCACCTTTGTTAGTTTAGGTTTATTTTTATGCATCTTCTTACCCTGTCTCCTTGGCAAGTTAGATTAGGTTTTGAGTAAACCCTTTGCATTTTTATGTGTGCATTTGAACAGAGGAATAGGAACCGGCCTTCATCCGGAGAGCTTTCCGATTCACAAGGTCCCACACTTGGGAAAAGCTCCATGTTATGCAATCGCACTGAGAGTCTTAACCCATCGAGTTGTAGACATTGGGGGTGTTGTGATTTGCCATCAACAATTTTTCTTGAGAGATTCACTTTTACGCCTCGGTTGATGCAAAGTTGGGGACCATGCAACACCGACAACAAAGTGATAAAATTTGATGGGCTACTCAAAATTTTGATGTGAAAGATATATTTTGAATCAACTTTTCCACTAGTAAAAAAAGAAACAAGTAGATATTTAAGTCACAAAAATAAATATTTTTCTATAAAGTGTAATATTGAGGAAGAAGATCGATGATGACGAAGGTTTGAAAGGGGAGATAAATGTAGGGCGTTGAAATGTTTGGGAAAAATATGATAGAGGTAAATAACTTTGTAGATATCTAGAAAGAAATGTTTAGTGAATGAATACTTATAAGGGGAACATGCATATCTTTTAATCCTAAACTCTACATATGTGAGATATGGAAAATCTATATTTTAGGGTTCCTTGTGTCAATGATTGAATGTACATTTTTGATTTTAGAGACTTCATTGTTGCAAGGAGCTTCTAAATCTTGGAGCCTCCATGCCGCAAGATGTGTCTATCAAATTTATGGAATCGAAGCTAATCGATTGGATTACCAGACTGATTTCATTGCTACTGCTGAACATAACTTGAATGGTAGTGGATCAATTTTGTCACCTGAATGTCACTTCTATCTAGAGAAACAACAGTAGTAATAATCATAATAATAATAGTAGCAGTAGTAATAATAGTAATTTGAATTCATTGAGGTACTGTGAAGAGGAAGGAGTGGGGTTCCACATGACGAAGGTGATTTTGGAAGGGTGGATGGTGCGCTATGGTCGGCGTAATATCGGGAGGTCATTCCTTCATAAGCACTATTTTGTTCTCCAATTGTCAGTTTTTTCCTATTATAAAAGAAAGCCATAGGAAAATGAGGTAATTGAATTAAATTTTTCCTTAATTGACAAAATTTCTTAATCGTTTGAGGCAATTGAAAATATTTTAGATCTATGATTTCTATAGGAGGAAATATAATTTATTACACCTATAGAATATCGTGTGTCATTTTTTTATAAACACGAAACTACAGATCAGACACCTGTCAAAGTTGTTGTTCTAGCGAATAAGAAAAAGCACACGTCAAATGTCACATTTCTGCACAACTATTAGATAATGAACGGCAAACTTGTTTGAACCCTTGGATGTGCAACGAATGTATGGAAATATGGTGTGGTCTGTTGATCTCTTGCTACTGTCAAATTCAACAAGCTTCATTTCAATTGTATATCCGCCTTAGGCATAATTATACTTTACATTGAAATCATTATCAAGTATTTTAAGAGTCAATAAAACTTATATACTAATGTACATGAATTATGTCTATGAAATGTGTGACTATTCTAAATAGATAAAGGGATTGTGAAGAAGATAATGATCTATCATGCAGTATTATTAACATTGTGTATTACAAGATGTTCATGGTATTTAGTGACACAATATGCGACATTTTTGTCTCTCATTTCTTCTAGCTATTGGTTTATGTTTTTGGTATCTAGGAGAAGTTTCAACATCTCTTGAGACATCTAGTTTAATGTTTTAGAATATTTATCTTTGAAATTTCCTTGTTGTAATTGATTTTGAATTTGAGTTGACTCTATTATTTTTCAATTGAGGTGCTTGTTTATTCTTTTGAATGTTGATTCACATTTTCTTTCCTCTTGATGTAGGATCTAATTTTGTATGTTGTATCCTTAGATTCCATGAATTTGAATGAATTTGCTTGTGAGTTACCTTATTTTATAAATAACCATAAATCATGAAATAAACAATGATTTGAAAATGATTTATAGTCTTTGAGTAAAATTCACAGAAAAAACAAACAAAAAATAATGAAAACCAGACACTTTTAGTCCTCAATAAAAAAATAAACACAAAAAAATTACGACGTCAGAAGAGTATATGATAGTAGATATTGAATTTTTGGTATGTAGGGGTATTTAAAGGTTGTGGTGGCAGTAGAAGAGGTGTGTTGGATTAAACTAGGCCTAAAGAGGTACATTGTTTTGGGGAATTCAAATTCAAATGTTTTAAAGAAAGTATCACTAAGCATTTTTGCATTTCTTATATTACAAATTTTAGAAATATCTTACATTAACAAATTAGTATAAAGAAATATTTAAATGTATAGATTTAGTCTAACAAACCTTGCAGAGAAATCTTGTGCTTCAACAATCCTAGCTCTCATCAAATCCACCCCATACTCGTCATTTAAAGTTTTAATTCTCATTTTTAGACTTATTTGAAGCTTCTATGTAACAAGAGACTTATTTTTTCTTGGAATTATATTTGTGATAATAGAAATTTGGTAGAGTATTTTTATTTGGTACTTAATATATCGTATTTAGTTAGTCATGTTAGGAAACCTAATTTTAGAAAACCTGAACCGCTTAACTTTACATGTTATATTGATGGACATTTGTTGCTTTTAGTTTATCCAAATGTTTCTATCATATGATGAATCGTATCAACCCCAAGATAGTTGGTAAAAAATTAGGCACATGATTAAAATAAATATCAATTGTAAGGCACAAATAAAATTATTAATCATGTTCTTAATTGATAATGGTCTTGTGAGTCATGAGGTGATGTTGTTTTTCACTAAGACAAAAATTGTAATTGAACCCTCCATAAAACATTCAATACTTTTGATTTCCTCAATAGTTTGTAGTAATTTTAAATTTCCAATCTTTAAATGTGAATTTAGAAGGAAAACTTTGATGTTATTTTTTAATTGCACTCTAAGTACCCTTTCTTAGGATCCGTTGATTGGTTGTAATTACAAACGTTGTTAGTTGATGAGTGACATCAGGCATGGATGGAATTTTTATAAACAACCCTTCTTTTGCCATTTTTCATAAATATTTCCACTTCCACCATGTCTTTCGATTTTCATATTTTGATTTTTGAATGGTTATTTTGTTATATTTATGTGTGAGTTTAGAACCCTCCGGTAGGGGCTAGGACAGTGCACTTTTTTGTACTATGAGGCAACCGGAAACTTGAAGATACTTTAATGGCAAGGTAAACTCAACGAATATAATTCTAAACATTAATCAACATTACCTACACACTTTTTTGCCTTCCATTTTTACAGTTTATATTAATTCATGGGAAGGAAGAAAATACATATTCATACTGAATAATATGCCTTAAACAAACACCTACAAACATAAATTGATATATTAGGTACCACCTTATTTTAGGGCTGCAAGGATTTCATGAATAATAAATTAAAGACAAGTTTTAAGGGCAACATTTGTTTATGAAAAGAAAAGACAATTATTACGAGAAACAACTTGAATTATGCAATGGAGATGCCGAAGGGGATGCACAACAAAGAAGTTAACCTTGGGGAGGGGAAATTGGATGAGGAAGAATGGAGGTGAAGAAGGGGCTTGAGGGAGGATAAGTGTAGGGGAAAAGAAAATGTTGGGGGAATAAATACAAAACTCTTTTTGTTACAAAAAGATATATATGAGTGGTGAGACAATTTTTCAATCAATTGAAGGAGAAATGGGATGTAGTGCAAAGGTAATTTAGACAATGTATTATATATATCTTAGATTAAATCAAGGCATGTTTGGTCAATGCTACCAATTTCAATAAAGGAAACTACCAATTAGTCTCCAAGTGACACCCATCGATGTACTATGTGGAGAGACAAGGCGGCTAGTCACATCACAAAGTATCCTTTTCCAACACTTTTGTATAGAGAAATTTGCATATATTCATACTTTGGACTTGACTTATGGTAGATACGAGAACTCTACATTTAGGGTTCCTTATGTTGTATATTTCATACACATTGACAATTAGAGTTTCTCTTTAGTGATTAAGGTAGCAATTAGGGTTTCCCTTGTCAAGAATCCTTATATGACTCTTTTCCAACAATCACATGTGAAGAGAAAAAGTGGGTAAGTCATTCGATTATATCATTGGTGTGAGGTGATGTCATATGCAAGTAAGTTTGAATCACAATAATAAATACAAGATCTATGATGTAACATATTTTTGAGATCGAATGATCCTCAATACACACAGAGTGATGTTTGTTTATCCAAAAACTAAATATAAATACAATATTGATAAATTACATGGGAGATCATGCATACTCGGTTACACAATTCCAATTGAAGTGGAGGAGTGAAAAACCCATATTTGGTTAATGGGTTTGAATACTATAATCCAGGTTATTTATCATTGTGATCTATATCCATTTTAGATTTATTAGTTCGATTGCGGTGGTATGGGTCATGAATTAGGGATACGAAGATGTTATGTTAGCATGTCTATCATAAAATTAGAATAAAAATATATACACTTGAGTGTTAATCTCATGTCTAAATGGGATAGGTGTAAGAAAATGTGACATTGAGATACTCATCATCATCATCATCATCATCATATATCATCATCAACAAACTACAATTACTTACATGAGTTTCCTCTTTAGAATTTGAAGTTCTATAAATCAAGTTTGAATGAACTCTACACATTGATTATCGGAGAGAGGAGAGAGCACACCATAATTTCGAGTGCACTATTGTAAATAACCCAAATGAGAGATCTATGTGCACAATGGAGGGCACAATAATGAGGGTCTTTCTCCAACCTCTCAAACCCCATTATTTATATCATCGGTCTCATGAAATTGGATGCGCTTTAGGTCAATATAAATGCCCATACACTACAATTATATTTCAGCGTGACTATGGGTTAATGGAATTCCACCATTGTAAACAAGACTGTATGCCTCAATTTATGTGTTAGAGTATTCTCAATGATAGGTATGCATAGCCATTTAGGTGGAGGTGAAGTAGGTTTTCTCTTCATTAAATATGGTCTGTCTCGTGAGCAATAAATGGGTAGGGAGATAACCCGATGATGAAATGTGACATTGAGAGGCTCATCATCAACATCATTTATCACCATCAACTAACTACAATTAGTTATACAAGTCCCTCCTTAAAAATTTATGCTATGTGAAATCAAATGTGCCCATCTGACATAGTTTAATTAACTCGTAGAAGAGGGAGCATAGTGATGTTGGGGTAATAATGTAAAAACATGAGTGGGAAAATCATGCGTGCAATGAAGGGCTTAACTACAAGGGCCTTTCCTTGGCTTCTCACACCCCCATTTTAATCATCGATCTCATGAAATTTTATGTGTTCAAGATCGATATAAATTATGAGACATTTCTGAAGTACAGTCGAATATAGCTATGGACCAAATACAATCTACCACTACATACTAGATTATGTACATCAAATTCCTACTAGATGATAGTTGATATCATGAAAAATGATATTAATAATGAGTCCATTATTTTCATTTAATTTTGAAAGGAGAATGTCATTATATAGTATATATATATACCATTTATCTCAATGCAAGGATGATAGTGATATTCGATAGAAGTGCACCCTTGTGAGGATTGGAAAATTTTAGTCTTTTTATCCTCACTTTTGTAGATAGAAAATAGAAACACCTCACAGGATGTGGGTATCCCAAAACTGAGGTGAATCTCTAGATTTGAGGGATTGGTTCCTTTTAGTGTATCTATAACTAGATTTGACTGGGGGTGTGGGTTATAATGAAAACTAAAAAGGGGTGATACATCATGGATTTTTAGAGACTGTTGAAAATGAGGTGTGCACAAAATGATAAAGAAAACAATGAACTTGCATGAACTAGAGGGTTTTGAGTGATTTTAAGGCAAAGTAACATAACACCGTGAAGGGATTACTCACAATACACAGTTTTTAGCATTACATACACAATAAAAAGATGCACAAAACATATTTCTTATAATAAAGGAACACAAACATAAGTAATTAAACTAATAAATTTAGGGATAAACCACAAGATTTAACTATCTAAGTGCACAATATTGCAAAGAATTTAAGGAAAGGAAAAAACACTTAATTACCAAGTAGGACACTTGCTGAAAAAAATTCTGTAGTGATTGACAAAACATAACCGAATAAACATCGACAAGTTAACTAACACTATGATTGCATACCGTAGATTGTCATAAACAAAAAATGCTTGTTTCCTTTTCAAACAAATATTAAATTTTGATCAATTACTTTCCAAATCAACCATTCATAATTAGAATTATGTGTTCAAACTTATAACATTTGATAAACATGAAGTAATTTCTTGAAAATACACAATAAGCGAGAGAGAAAAATAACTATAGAGGAAAGAGAAGGAATGATCCAAATGTGCAACATAAATAAACATGCAGATCAAAGACCATAAATTATTTGGTACCACTACCAATCTTAGAATTGCAAAGGGATAATAAAATATAAGTTATAGCTATTACATATAAGTTATAACTACTATAAGGTATAAGAATATATAAGTTGTGGCTACATTCTTGACTATAATCCTTCAAACCTTAACCTTTGACAATATGGATTTGAAAATTCTTGTGTGCTTTACTTGTTATAAAGTGATATTGAATCTCTTATATAGCCTCCTATAGGTTATTAGGTAAAATATTTTGATAAGGCATACCATTGAAAGATAAAATGAAAATAAAATTGCAAGAAATGAAATTAAAGTAGATCAAAACATAATTATTCTCGATGGAATGATTGGGATATTTTTTAATATATTTCAAATGATTTTTGCATGGTGTAAATAATCTTGCATCATTAAAGTGCTAAGTATTCAAAATGAGCACCAACATTGGCTCCAACTCATCGGCTTCACTTGGGGATGGGAACCCCCACTACATTTTTGTTCATTATAGTGGAAAATTATTTGGAATAGTCAATTCCATTTTAGATGTGGGTTCAAAATGAGCACCAACATCGGCTCCAGCTCAAGTATGGGAACCAAAAAAAGGTGCTTATTGACATTTCTCGCACCTGTATGAGAGGTCAACTCGAAACTTTGGTTTCTAGGATTGAAGGTGTTAGGTTGAGTGACCTAACTAAGGGAAAAGGGGTATGAACTATTGTTGTGTTTGTTTCATAATGTCAATATTCCTCCTAAGATGTCTTTCCATGTATCATCTCCATCATGATCATGCATCATCCCTTCAAGAACTAATGCAAGAACCTAACATAGAAGGGAAATACATGAGAGGTTGAAGACAAACATCCCAAAGTGAATAAAGGGACAATCCATTTTTCAAAAATTGAAGTAGGTTGTTTCTTTCATTCATTTTAGTTTCAGATTTAATCAAGGTACATTGATTCATTACTTTATGATTAAGTGAAATTACTTAGTGTGTTGAGTTGGTAAGTTCATTTAACATTACGTTAATGAAAAGGAAATGCAAAAGAAATATTTACAACTCATCACAATAAGTTATTTTCATTTATTTCATAATTTAAATGTACAAGTGGTCCCACACACAGTCTGTGGGAAATAACTCTAAGGTACAATACAGAGAAAATAAAAAACATGTATATGAAACTATGAATGTAAGAGAAGGGAGAAAATCCATCATTGTCTAGATTCTGATGGATTTTCCCCGTAACTCCTTAGCTTCCATCTTCCTCCTTCTCATCCTTTTTCGTCTTTAGCAAGCACCTAAAAATAGAACAAATTCTGTTAGAGCTCTAGATTTCACCATCCTCTTATACTCATTGCTTTAGACATATGTATTTTATTCAAAATGAACTGTAAAATTAGAAAGTACAGAAAGAATGCAAAATACAGAGGATCATAATTTGAAAAGAGAGGAAATTGTCATCATTTCGAGTCATGTCATGAGAAGAATTCAACAAAATAATGAAATGAAAGGCATGTGACCTTTGCTTTTTCTAACGGGTTCTCTTAGTGTGCATGTACAAATTACGAAGACCTTTTCAAATTTCAATAATCATGCTTGAAATAAAAAGTGTAGTTACAAATGGAATGGCTTTGAATAAAAATAAGATTCAAACTTTCAAAGTACAAGTATGACTATCAAATTTCAAATTTTAAGTACAAACTTAAGAGGTTACAACATTTGCAAATTACAAATTTTCCATGACATCAAAATAGATACTGATTTTAGATTGTGTCCTTATGATGCAAGTACAATTTGTCATCAAAATACATTTTCATATCTTCATGTTGCGAAGGTATGATTTCAGGTCATAAAATACAAGTGAAAAGAAAATACCATTTAATGTGAGATTGATGCAGCCTTACAGTAACATCTTGGCCAACATCAACTTCAATCATTCATGAACAATATTCTCATTAGAAGACAATGATCATAAAGACCGAATGAGGAGCTTCCTTTGTTTTCTCAAAGCCAAATATTTTTATAATGCAACCTTTAGGTGAAAATATGAAACATACTTCATGATATAAATGAAAAAAATATGCTAAAGGATGCACAAATGCAATAGATAGTTTCTAAACAGATTAAAGAAAGAGCGACTATTTGCTTTCATAAAGTAGTGAATTGTACAAAATTTCAATGCATCATTTTAGTTTCCCTTCATAGAGAAATATCAAATAGCCTTTAATCATAGTATAAGTGTAACGCCCTCAAAATTTCCCCACTCGAGACCCAAGAACAAACTAGGTTTAGTTAGGAAAATTATGGAATAATTTTTTTTTTTAAAGTGCATACAAGTTTCAAAACTACAATTTTTACAAACAATGTTCCAAGGAAATTAAACATAATAAATAAAGTTCCCATTATACCAATATTAATTTCACATTAGCAAGTTAACAAGAGAGTAAAATTAACAAGACAAATTTCTCACTAACCCACTCTCAAACTGGCTTAAACATTTCAACCTAATTTTTCTCATATTTAACACACTCAAAACTTCTAGAAAAAATTTCCATAAGATATGAAATTTCCTCCCCTTTCAAAGTGATATAAAGAAGTCCTTCTAACTCATCGTATTTCTCAAGTTATGGGCCGGCGAGCCTTAGGATGAAAATTTTCCTAGAAGTGGGCATGTAGGCCTAGGGAAGGAATTTTATGAGCGCAAACGATACCTCACATGGCACCCCTTATACCTCACATTTTCTTATGCCTCCCCAACCACTTATGGCACTCCATAATGAGTAAAGAAATGCAAGCTATTTCTTTGCAAGGTGGAACCAATCCCAACTCCCTCCACAAACACTTATACCTCCCCAAAACACTTATGCCTCCCCACAAGAATTCCCCATAGTCTTCTCCTACACCATACCTAGGCCATCTACCCAACCAACCAAAAATAAACCAACACATTCAAACATTCAACCATTCACATATGCATAAAATAAAAGAAGAGCATTTCAAGAGCCAAGCTCCTACCTCTCCATGATGGAGTTTGTTCCAAGGTTCCAAAACAACAAGCTTTCTAATGCAAAACAGTCCAAGATCAACAATCCACAAGCATTCAACAATCTCCAACTTTCTCCAAATTTGCAAGAGCTCAAACACCCAAAAGAAGTCACCCAAAAATGAAGTGATAAAAGTGAAGCAACCTAAAAACAAGCTAAGGAATTCGAATATATAGAAGAGGGAAAAAGGAGGATGAGGTGGATCCATGTAGGATGCCACATCACACATCCTCAACTCCAACTCATAAGTCAACTTCAATCTCCAAGGCATAATAAATAAGTAGGTGGAAGAATGACAATTTTACTTACACACTCAAATCAAGCCCACACCCCATAAGGACTGAAATTGAAAACATGTAAGAAAGTGCAATTAAAACATACAACTTGTTTTACAAAATGCATAAAGAAGATATAAATTTAACTCCCCAACCATAGGTAAGGTTGATATACAAATTTAAGAGGTATGGGACAAGTTTAACTTGTCCCACAAGCCTCCAAGCACAAATTTGAATTTCCAAAGGAAGGTGGATTGTTTCACACTTAAATTTACTTACACAATTTGTTGGTACCCAAATTGATTCTCCCTCAGAAGATGGGCAGCATCACAGGTTTGACAGGAAGCTTAGAGACAAGTAGAGCATGTGGTGTGTCATTTTATAGCCAGGGATGAAATGCAGCTTGTTCCTTGTCACTCAGATATGGAGAAATGGGTAGCAACCTCAAGAGGATTTGACCTATCCTCACTAATTTATGGTTGTGCCTTTCAAATAGGGTAAGAAGACCCATTTTGCAACTTGTTTTTTGTGGAGGAGATGGGGATATCCTTCCTTGTGAAATTATTAAGAAGACCTTGAAGAAAATATGATCAATGCAACAAAACCTAACTCTCATGAGTTATCACTCTAGATAATGGAGATATTTTCTAAGAAAGGTTCATGCCACTAAAGACAATGAAAACTTGATTGTTTCTATATGTTTTGGTAGTAAAAATTATGCATTTGTATACACACATGACAAACATGGGTAGTATGGGTATGATGCTTTTAAATGAATTTTTGGTGGGAGGTGAAGCAGATAAAGTTGATTCTACGAGAACTTTTGAGGGACTTTACAATAATGAGAAACTTCATGATAGAAAGCTTTGAGCAATCAAGACGTTCCTTCAACAAAAGGTGTGCTTCAATGGAGGCCCAAATCAGCACATTTTCACATAATCTTTAAGACTCCAATACAAAGGCTCAAATTGGAAAACTCAAATAAACACTATAGTTTCTAAATAACCACGCCTAAGGTACACCCGAAGACTTAAAGACAATATTTATCAACAAATGACTGTGAATTGATTTTAAATTTGTTTATCTCATCCAAGATGAAGGCTCTTCTTGAAATGAAATTACAAGTACCATTAAACTATCATAGGGATGAGATCCTGTGTGATTTCACAAAAATTTCAGTATAAGATTGCAATAGGAACAAATAGAATTGTTTGTAGACATTTTGAAAATAAAGTAGAAAATAATTACTTAGAGTCAACACACAATAACTCAAATTTGATTAAATTTATTAGTAGGGGAAAGTTTCTAGAACAATCTCGGAGCAATCTCGAGCTTGTCAATGGCTGGACACTCATAACCACCTTGACACGATCAAGTTTGACACAAAAAGAGATATACAGGTTTCTCAGATAAAGTCCCTCGGTAAAAGACAGGCTCTATCAAGCTTTTCTCTTAGAAAATTAGTTCTGACCTCTAACACTCCAACCTTCTAACCATTTGCATGACAAATTCATGCAATTTATAACATTTTACAACAGATTTTTCCCCAAAAATCCAAAAATTGAGTGTACCAGTGCTTCCCATGATCTCGATCGCGATTCCCAGAATCAAATCTGTAAAAAGTTGTCAGGTGCTCAAGGGGTAGATCTCTTCAAACATTTCCCGCATTTAACTCATTCTTCTGGTAGATCACTTTTCCCTTTACTCGCCAACCACTTCCACACCTAATCCATCAAATCTGGGTCTTTGCATGCCTGGGAAGAAGAAATGGAAGATCGGATCGAGCCCAAAGGTCGAGATCTCATCTTAATGGTAAAAGACATCCCCATATTTTCTCACCAAACAAGGATATCAACAGGTCTTTCGCATGCCAAGGAAAAAAAATCGGGTTGAATCCGCTAGTGGATTACATATTTAATGGTGAGAGACGTTTACAGACCTTCCCCACCAAACCAGGCTACTAGATTAATGTTCTTCTTCATTTGGCATGCAGGAGACTCCAAGAAATGATAAAAAACCATAAGAATATGCATCCCAGGGGCTCTGGAGTGAAAATGGTAGAAAAATCAGATACAGATGCACATCTGTCATTGATTTCTATTTTGAATTTGGACCATCCACATGGGAGATCCACTTTAAAATGGGCCTGCGGGTTCCTTTTTTCCCTTTACAACTTTTGGAAAAATGTAAAATCTTTACATTTGTTTAGCACCTCGCCCTTGAGAAATGAGCCTGACACATGTCCTAAGGTGGGTCCCAAAGGAACCACGTCCAAATTCTGATATTTCACCTCTTTTTTGGAAAAGGGAAAATTTTCCAAGTTTTCCCCACAGCTCCACCCTTTCTTTTAGTTTTTGACGTGGGTCCCAGTGGAACCACACTTCATTTTAAACTTTTAACTCCTTTCTCCACAAAAGGAAAATTTTCCAAATCTCCCCCAAAATTCCGCACCTCTCCGCCATTGACCAGGGAAAATTTTTAACTATTCTCTATCTGGCTTGTAGGCCATTTTGATGTTTTAATCCTTTTGATGACAAGAGGCAAAAAATCCAAGTTACCTTCGATGGTCCGCTTCCCCGCCCCTTTGACTTTTCAAACTGCCACGTGTCACAATGGCGCATCTTGATATGGTCCCCAAAAATTGAGACCTTGAATGAGCGTGGGCTCACCACGTGTCCTGGTCTGACAAAAAATGCTTGAAGGCTTAAAGCTCATTTAAAAGCGCCATGTGTCGTGGTCGAGGCAATCTCCTTTGGCCTTTGAAAAGTCTAAGCAAAAAGTAGAGTGAGCGGAAGCCTCCAAGTGTCCTCCTGACACTTTTTTAAAATAAAATTCAAGGGCCAGTACTCAAACATGCACGGTCCCTCCACGTGTCCCAAGCCTCTCAAAACCTTTTGAAAAAAGACGAAGTATGGGAAAACCCAGCGGAAGCCTCCACGTGTCTTCATGGCACAATTTCAACATAGAGCCCAAGAGCGGAGACCCACGAATGAGTGCGGGCTCACCACGTGTCCCTATTCCGCCAAGGCTGTACTAGCTGCGTAAAAATTTATCTATGTCTAGGAAAAGGTGGATACCTCCACGTTTCCTCTCAAAAAGCATAACTCCAAGGCCAAACCAAAAAGTGAACCTTCAAATGAGCGCCATTCTTCCATGTAGACAGGTTTTTTAAGTTGAGGTGATTCATGAAAATTTTGAAGTACCTTGTCGAGCCACGTCCAACCAAAAGAGGCCATGTTTCCTGTTGATGCAAGGATGTAAATTTGACAGGGAGAAATGCCCGCCAAACCGTAAAATGTGGAAAAATGACCATTTGAGCTTGGAGATGAAATTTTCTCCAAGGACGAAGAATTTAGAAATGTTACAAGGCTCAAATACATTCCTCTGAGCTACATCCATTCATTTTCTTCAAGTATTTATGGTAAAAACAACAAGGACAACAAATCCCAACTGTGAAAAATGGAAAGAATGGGACAACCCAAGTTTTTACACCCAAATACAAACCTTTTTAGATGAACAGAGAAACAAGGAAATAATTTTGGATCTATACGTGATCCTTTGTCAGAAAAGACCGATTACAATCAACAAAATGGAAGACAGTCATTTGGGCACAATATGGGAAGATAAAATGTGACAGAGACCGTAAATTGATAGATTTTTGTTGGCAAAATGGGGCAAGACTATTTTGAGCACCAACATCGGCTCCGACTCGGGGATGGGCACTCCCTGTGAGTGCCACAAGAACAAAGGTAGACCAAGTGCCAAAAATATCCATTAGGAAAAGGAGTCAGCTTGCAGAGCATAAAACCATAACTATCCCCAAAAAAAAACCAAGAAACCAACAACAACAAGCCATCAGGGGAAAAAAACAAGAACACAAAAGACAGAAAACAAACCAAAAAACTATACACTTGCATCAGATGATGCTCACCTTGATTCTGGGGAATCAATCCAATAAATGTTTTAAATGCCTTCCATTAACAGGCTATTCAAGAAATTCCCCATATAAATCCTTCAGGAAGAAAGTGTGTTCACCAATTCTAATATCAATGGAGTAAGGGCCCATCCATAATGCATCAAATTTTCCATGCTTGCCCTTATCTTCATGCATGTTATCCCATAGCAGCACAAGATATCCAACATTGAAAGCTCTGGGAGTGACCTTCTTATCAAATAACTTCTTCATCTTTTCTCTAAACTTTACATGCCTCTGGTGAGATGCCCTCCTTTCTTCATCAAGTTCAACAATCTGGTTAATGCGGGCATCATATGGACTTACTTCTTGATCTTCCAGTTGTTGAATGAAATGATACGAGGATAATTGCATATGCAAGGGCAGTAGGGCCTGAGTTTCATACACCAACTCAAATGGACTCTTTCCAGTGGCTCTCTTAACAGTAATTCGGTTCAGCCCAGACAACAAACTTCAACTGCTCACCCCATTTTCTCTTGTTCATCTCCAAGGTTCTTCTGATAATCTTCAGCAAATTTTTATTACTGGACTCAACTTGTCCATTTCCTTGGGGATTATAATTAGAAGCATATGTCAAATTGATCCCATATTCTTTGCACATTTCCATCAAGATTTTAGCTTTGAAGCTCATGGCATTGTCAACAACAATTTTGAATGGCACTCCAAACCTGCAGATGATATGGTTCAGCATGAAGTCCATGAAAATTTGGTGTGTTGCTCTCTTGGTGGGGATTGCCTCCACCCACTTGGTGAAGTAATCAGTGGCTACAAGAATCCACTTATGGCCAGAACTTGAAGGGTCTGAAATCTCACCAATGAAATCCATTCCCCATTACTTGAACGGAGCTTCAATTGATACAGGTTGCAAAGGTAGGGAGCCTGAAGCTTTTAGTCTTCCAGAGAAGCACTGACAACTCTCACATCTTCTAACCAAAAGAGTTTTATCCTTGAAGAGAGTTAGCCACCAATAACCAGCCCTCAAGATCTTGTGTGTTGTGACTCTTCCAGCAAAATTCCCCCACAAACTCCTCCATGGAGATCAGCAATTATCTTAGGGGCTTCATCTTTAGTAATGCACCTTAAGAGAACTCCCTCAGGGTTCTTCCAAGCTAACCCATAATTAGTAATGACATATTTATGGGAAGCCAACTTAAGGGATCTTTTCTAGTTCTTACTCAAATGCTTAGGGCAAGTATAGATGTCTGAGATAAAAAATTACATCTTTGTACCACTCAAAACTCATCAATTTTTCAAAAACATCTACCCTTCCTTCTTCTACCTCATTTACCTCAATATTTTACAAGTTGCTCTCAGCCATAAGCTTAGCCAAGCCCAAACCTCTCACCAACTTTGGTTTGGATATCCATGTCATATTCTTGCAACTTGTTCACCCATCTGCATCTTTTTCTTGAGACTTCCATCTCTGATAAGATGTATTTCACCATAGTGTGGGGAACATAAGCAACAATTTTAGAGCTCAAAATGTAAGGCCTGAAAAAATTTGTTGCTTTTACCAAGGAAAATGCTTGTTTCTCCATAATAGTGTATTTCAGCTCGGCCCCCTGCAATGCCTTACTAAAAAAGGCAATTGGCCTCTCAGCCCCTTCATCATCTTTCTACAACAAGACAAATGCAATAGTGTTCTTTGAAGTAAAAGAAAATAGTTGGAAAGGCTTCTTATAATATGGAGCTGCTAAAACGGGGCATGCTTTAATGCCTCCTTGATCCCATTGAAAGCTTGAATGGCATCCTCCTCCCATTTGATGGTCTAGTCCTTCTTTAGCATGGAAGTAATTGGAATGGTCAACTCAGAAAATTTTGATATGAATCTTCTGATGAAGTTTTTTTTTACCCAAATAAGGAATTTGAATCCTTTCTTGGTTCTTGGAATTGGGACTTTGTTGATGGCTTCTACCCTTTCGGATCAATCATTACCCCCTCTTATGACATTATGTGACCAAGAAAAACTTTTCCATCGCACTCCAAAATGGCACTTCTTTGGATTGAGTGAAATGTCATACTCTTATATCTCATCAGCATCTTTTCCAAGTGTAGCAAGTGATCACCTCACTTTCTTGAAAACACAGTCACATCATCCTAGTAAACAACAATAAAATCATTTATGTAACAAACAAAAGCAACATCCATTACTCTTTGAAAGGTTGCTCCAACATTCATCATTGAAGAGCATCTGACATATACGTAAGTCCCCTAAGGAGTGGTAAAGGCTGTTTTAATTCTTTCTAATTCCTTCACCACAACTTGGTTATAACCAAAGAAACCATCTAGGGTAGAAAGTAGCTCAAAACCAATCACTAGCTGTAACATGTTTTCCATGTTTGGTAAAGGATAATTATCTTTCATTGATGCTCTATTCAAATTTCTAAAATCCACACACAAGCCTGATGTCACCATTCTTCTTTCTGATTGGTACTAGGTTTGTAACCCAAGAAGAATACCTTGTGGGCTAAATAATCCCTCCATCCCTTAGTTTCTTCAGTTCTTCTTGCATTTTAAGAGATAGAAATGGATTGATCGGTCTTTGTTTCTGCTGAATGGTTTTGCATTAGATTCCAAGGGAATCTCATGTTGAAACAGATCCTCTCTGTATGCCTTTTGTTTAAAATAAGTCCAAGCCATGCAATCTTGATAATTTTTCAAGTAATTGGACATAAGACTATTTGTACTCCTTGCTGAGATTGCTTCCTAACCAAATCTTCCTTGGTTTCTCCTTTGTGTCAAGGTCATGCACCTAATTATCCCTTGAGGTGGCCATGAATGCATTAATAATGCGATCAACATTATCAAAGTTGGATTCAAGAGCAACCAACCCTCTAGGAATGGTATTAGTCTTTAGTTGGATGATGCCTTTTCCAAACAAGGTTTCTTTACCCTCTGCTATGCACACCATTGGCTCCCAATCAATATTTTGATCAGCAAACTCCCCTTTGTTCTACAGAAATCTTTTGACCTGAGCATCATCATCAAAAACTTGCCAATGCTTAATGTTGTTAGGGATAGATGGCCTTGTCAATACTTCAACATCATATTCACAATGTGGGGACATTGTACAATTATCAAACCGAGATCCCAATACTACAAGCTTGTCTACCAAATCATTGAACTTCCTATCATGATGCACAATATTGAATGAATCAAACATCTCAATGAAATCCCAAATTACATGCTTGTATTGTTTCATTCGCTGATTTTTTGTGGCATAAAGTTTTCTGACTTTCTTTACAATTAATTCTGAATCTCCTTTGACAATGATGTCTTTAACACCATATTTCCAAGCAATCCTCAGACCTAACAACAATGCCTCATACTCAACAATGTTATTAGTGCACTCAAAATTGAGTTTGAAGGAAAAGACAAACTTTTCTTGGCTTGGAGAGATCAGAACAACACCATCACCATTTGAACTTGGAGCAAGCTCCATCAAACAATAAAGTCCATGGAGATCTTTCCTATTCAAGACACTTGAATTATTCAATCTTGTTCTCTTTTCCATCAGCAAATCCTACAAAGTTATCAACATCAACACTTGTGTACAATACTTCATAAGATGCATTGTTGGGATCTTCAATAAGGTGCAACATCTTCTTTTCTCCATACAACCTAACAAGGTTTCCCTCAATTGGGATGGTAGCATAGGACATGTCCATTTGAACACTCCCACCAACACTTGCAGCCCATTTTCTAGATAACAACATACCCCACTTGGCTGGGCAATCAACAATAACAACATCAAGCATCATGTGTTTACCTAGGTAAGGTGCAAGTTGCACCACCAGACCTTTCACACATCCCACCACTGGCACTTCTCTAGAGTCCATAGTAGTACACTTCCCATATGTTGTTGTTACTTTGATATCCAACTCATTCATGACTTCTAGAGGCATAACATTGCATGATGCCCCTGAGTCAAACATACAATTGTGTAAGCAATGTCTTTAATGATCAGAGTGGTGAAGAATGGATCCACATTTAGCTGAGACTCCACCAAGGATGTCCCAAATAAACCTTAGGTGGTTCACCTAGTTCCTCCAACACTGGTGGTGTCTCTAATTCTTCAATGACTGGTGGAGTCTCCACAATGTTTATATTTATACCTAAGGCAATCTTCTCCTCTTTCAGCCCCAAATACTCGAAAGCCCTTTTCTTGTGCTCAGGAATCCTAAACAACTCAACAATTGGAACTGAAATCTTGATCTGACTCAAGACTTGGGCAATATCATAAGGGATAGACTTTGGAAAGGCAAAATTGGAAGGAAGGTTGATACACTCATTAGATGGTGCAGGATTTTGATGGCTTGGGCATGAGGAGGGGTATGAGTTTTGTTTGGGACAACAAAGCCCTTGGTAGATACATCTTTATTAGGAGTATCTTTAGGAATATTTTAAAGTAATGGAGTTTTGGCTTGGCCCGAGGCCCTATCCCTTTGCCAACCCTACTTCTTGTGTTGTACTCCTTCTCTTAGACAAAAATAGTGTTCATCAACAATTGCCTATCCTCCTCAGATGGGATTCCTCCATCATACTTCTTTATCATTAAAGGTCTCAAATATTCAAAGTCATTATTGGACAATTCAAAAGCTTGTACAATATCTACTTCTAAAGTATGAGAGGGAGGAAGAATGTGTACCCGGTGGATGTAATCCCAAAAATTAGTAGCAATTCTAGCACTTATTACCTCAGTTGAAGTTGCCCCTTGTTGTGAGCTCGTGGAACAACCCATCATGTAAACATCATCATCATTATCATCATCAAACTTCTTCTTCTTCTTGTTGATCTTCCTCACATGGAGCATGGGGCATGAAACATCTGTCACACCAATCAATGACATTTGTCTCCTCCACAATAGCAACTCGATAGCTAAAGGTTCAGAACCATTCTATTTTTCCCTTACGGGACTATTTATTTCCAAATCCAACATGTCCCTTGCCTTTGTCATCATATCTCTGATCATTTCTATGATGATTTGTAAACATGTCTTGGCCTTGTTGCTTGTGCCGACCTTGTGAAATCTGCCCAATTTCTTTTCTTCTTGGGCTAATTTATATGATATTTCTTTGACACCCCTTACCAAAGTTTTCACAACCTCCTCAAATTCAACATCCTTACTTGTTTGAGTATTTTCCAAGTTAATTAGTTTTACACCCTCCCTTTTTTAAGGCTTTCCAATTGCCTTGATGTTGATATCTATTTGCGAGCCATGATGAAGGCGCCTCAAATTAGTAGGGTTTTTTTCCCTCAAGTAGTAAGCAACCTTTTTATCAAATGCATCTGAATATTTGATCAAACATGATTCATCACATGGCCTTAAGCTAACAGGAAATCTATTCAAGGTCTTGTTAAACCTTGTGTTGAAATCATGTACTGACTCATTAGGATTCTTCTTGATGTTTTCAAATTTTGATAAAAGAAACCTAGGGTCAGTTCTATCACCATATTGCAATCTAAATGCATTGTTCATCTCTGTCCAAGAATCAATGGAATTATTGGAAATTCTTATATACTATTCCTTTGCATCCTCTTCCAAATTATGGATAAACAATTTGATAAGCTAGTGCACAAGGTGTAAAACCGAAAGAATTATACACAACACTTACAACTTTAAAATAATTCTTACGAAGGCCTAAACATAAGATGATTTTTGAAAAAATGTATTAGCACTTAGAGCATATAAGAATTTTTTACTAGGGTCTAAATATGAACCGCAACACCACTGCGTCCCGAAAATGGCGCTAGTAAGGTGTTGGTACCCAAATTGATTCTCCCTCAGAAGTTGAGCAACATCACAAGTTTAAAAGGAATCTTAGAGAATTTTAGAGCATGTGGTGTGTCATTTTGTAGCCGGGGATGAAATGCAGCTTGCTCCTTGTCACTCAGATGTAGAGAAATGGGTAGCACATGTCGACATTAAAATTTTCCTCCATAATTTCTATTTTATTAATGTATGTATTAGGAATAGGATGTTGTTAAGTATAATTAGTAGTGGTGTCTAATAGAAGATAACGGTGACGCCAATAAAGTAGAGTACGGTAACAGTCAAAGTACAATAAGAATGTTGTAAAAAGTAAATATTTGTCGTAAGTGGTCCGGTAATGTTAAAATGTCAAATTTTGGGTAAGTAGACAAGTAGGGTCTACATGATTAGGAAATAGAAATATTATATTTGTAATAAGGAAAAGAGTGATGTCATAAATATTTTGTGTATTTTATTTGTGAAAAAGTCTAAAAAGGTGGAACCCATGTGAGATGATAAGGTTTATCTTATCTTAGAAGATAAGCCTACATGTAAAGGAAAGAGTTTAGGTATGGAATATGATTGGTGGAAGAGATTTCCTATCCTATCTTAGAGATAGGGTGGAGAGCCTGAATTCCTATAAATAAAAAGGCCACTCCCCCTCATTTGGCATAGAGAGAAGTAGTGAGAAATATTGTATGAGTAAGTGTGTAAAGGAAACCATCATTTATAAGGTGTGTTAAAGAATTCATTGTGAAGTTTCTCCCATAGTTATTGTTGGAAGGCAAGTGAAGTCAATAACACTTGAAGTACCTCATTGGTGAGATTGTAACAATTTCATGTTGATATTATAATTTACACTTATATTTCAGATTTGTCATCATTCCTTCGTATCATAGTCTATGGTATTCTTATGTTATGTTTGTTGTGTTTCCAGATTACATCCACCAAACTAAAGGCTGTGCATTAGTAAATAATCATAGCACGAGGAGTTCCGGTGGAGAATTATCATAGTGCTGAATTGGTGATGACATTTTGGTTCCGTTGCTGGGACCATTCCTCGTTGGTGGATTTTTGGAGAGATATTCCCACTTAGTCGAAAACATTTTGAGGGTAACCTTATTTTTTATGTATAGTGGTTACTATGGTAAAGTCACTTTTTACCGTGAATAGTATTTACTACTGAAGAAGGTCACTTTTTACCGTGAATAGTATTTACCCAAAGTAACTTCACTTTTTATCGTGAATAGTGTTTACCACAAGTAAAGTTATTTTTACCATGATAAGTCAAGTTTTACTATAGTTTATCGTGGTCATTTCTATTTTACTGTAGAAAGGTGTAAAGTCACTTTCTATTATAATGATTCCAATTATTTGTGCACATAAGTCTTGTTGATTGTACTTGTGGGTTAGTATTTCACTGTGGTTATTTTTGAAAATGGGAAAAATTCCTATTTTTTCAGCCCAATCTAATGAAGATGCTTCCTCTTTCATTCAAGAGTTTAAATGATCTTGCATTTGTAATGGCCTTATAAGAAGGGAACAATGGACTGAATTTTTTCCTACCTTTTTAGATGGTTCAACAATTAAGTGGTTTGAAACACTAGGTGATAATGTGAAAACTCATGGGATTTATTAACTGAAAGTTTTCTTGAAGAATTTGGTGAACAATGAAATATGTAGATCTCATGATTGAGATCACAAAGCTAGCCCAAGGAGAGAAGGAGAAGATAAGGGATTATCATGCTTGTGTTCTAGAGCTAAGGAGGAAGCTCGATGCCCAGATCTAGAAGGAAGGATTAGTAGATGGGTTGATGAATGGCGTGAATAATCTCCTCTGTAAGCACTTCATTCTTGGGATGAAGCCAGAGATCGACAACGAGTGAAGTATGATTCCCAGTTACCATTGAACAAGCAAAGAAGATTGCAAGAAGGCAAGAAGAAAGCATGGAAGAGGAGCCCAAAGAAATTGTTGCTAAAGTAGAGCCTACACTAGCACCTTTGGTCCAAAATCCACAACCACTCTCGGTGAGCACAAATATTTCTCCTAGTACATCTACTGAGTATGAATATCTGCTCAGGAAGATGGGCCAGTTAACTATTAATCTTCTTCAAGGAAAAGAATTTAATTCTCAGGAAGGAGATAGAGGTCCAAAAAGAAATATTTCTAAAGTTGTATGTTATGGTTGTTATAAAAAGGGTCATTATAAGTATAATTGTCAGATAGAGCTTCTACATCTGGTACAAGAGATAATGATAAATGAAAAGTACTGTGAATTCTTTTGATGTAGTAGATAAGAGCATAAATAATGAATTAGATGTGTTTGTAACAAAAAGAAAGAAAGAAAAAGATAAACCAAGATGAAAATGATCCTAAGAAGATGAAAGGAGAAACTAGTAAGAAACATAGGAGAAGAAAGTTGGGTGTGCAGGATCTTCTAATTTCACAGGGACAAGGACCATACTCCATCTTAGAAGATCTGTCCAAAAGGCCTGCAAATATTACATATGGTCAGCTCTTGGCTATGTCTTCTGAGAAGAGGTGGGAGCTGCGAAGTGGACTCAATGCTCAACGAAGGAAGGAGGTTGAAGTCCCTATTTTGGAGGCAGAGGCGGATCCCTACGCTCCACAAGCTAAAGTATTATGTAATGGTATTTCAATTCATGATGTCTTAGTTGATGGAGGTGTTGTAGTTAATGTAATGACCGAGTCTGTAATGAATATGTTGGGTTTAAAAATTGATCGCCCCTCAACACTTATGTTAAGGTCATTAAATAAGGGAAAAACTAAACCAGAAGGTGTTGTTTCAAATGTGGCAATATCTATTATGGGTGTTGTATGTGTGGTAGAATTTCAGGTGATGAAAAATGGTACTATTGTGTACCCAATGTTGTTGGGAAGACCATGGCTAAGGAGAGTTCATGCAAGAAACTACTGGAATGAAGGCTTCATGACACTTGGACGTGGTAGAGAGAGGGTGAAGATAAATGTGATCCCTTAGCATCATAAGGTAGAACTTATGGATTCAAGTGATGAAACTGATGATTGGACATCCTCTGATTACTCTAGTACCAGTGAAGTGGACACAAAAGATGAAGAAAGTGAGGTTGATGTTTCGGTCATGGATATCCTTCCAGTCACACCGACTCATGAACCCATAAAATTATCTGAAGAAGAAATTGATGATCGTCTCCAACAAATAAAGATTGGTGATGTTGTGATGGAGAGTGAGAAGGAATCCTACCTCCAGCTCTTTTCGAAGGTACATACACATATTCACTTTTGATTACAAGGAACTCCATCAAGTAAGTTGGGTAGAACATTCTATTGAGTTGGTAGATGGTGCTAAGCCCATAAAGCAAATGCCATATAGAATGAATCCTAATTTTTTCAAGATCGTAAAAGAAGAAATAAATAAGTTGTTTCTTTGCGCAGGATTCATATTTCTTGTGGAGAATTTAGAATGGGTTTTTTCCATTGTGATCTCAATAAAAAGAATGGGAAACTACGCATTTGTGTTGATTATAGGAAGCTCAACAAGGCAACAAAGAAGGATCATTACCTCTTCCATTCTCATATTAGATCTTGGATGAAGTAGTTGGTTAGAAGTGCTATAGTTTTGCTAATGGATATAGCGGATACAACCAAGTTTGTATAGCAGAGAAAGATCAGCTGAAGACCACGTTCACCACTCCTTGGGGAATGTTTGCTAATAGAGTTATGCCTTTTGGGTTTTGTAATGCTCCGGAAACATTCCAGCGCTTGATGAATAGGGTGTTTGAACCCTACATTGGGAACTTCATCAGAGTATTTCTGGATGATTTTTACATCTATGGGAGCAAGATGGACCACCTACACCAAATGGAGACATCATTTCAAAGGTTAGATGAAGCACAAAACTCACTAAACCCTACAAAGTGTGTCTTTGGATGTTCTAAAGGTGTTTTGTTAGGGCATGTTGTATCCAGAGATGGTATTAGTACTGATCCTGATAAAGTTTCAAAAATCAAAGAGTTATCATTTCCTATGAATAGAAGTAAGTTGAGATCATTTTTAGGCTATGTGGGTTACTATAGAAGGTTCATCAAGAATTTCTCAAAGATTACATAGCCACTAACCTAGTTCTTGAAGAAGGATGTTACTTATGAACCAGGAAATAAGGCACATGAAGCTTTTGAACAACTGAAGGAAGCCCTGGTGTCTTCACCTATTTTAAAGAATCAGATTGGAGCAAGCCATTCATTGTGTATATTGATGCCTCAGATGCAGCACTAGGAAGTACTCTGAGCCAAAAGGATGAAAATGGGAATGATCATCCAATTTACTTTGGGAGCAGACAAATGAGTAGTGCTGAGGTAAATTATACTGTAACTGAAAAAGAGGCTCTAGCTATCATTTTTTTTGTAAAGAAGTTTAGAAATTACTTGCTAGGGTAGAAATTTATAGTTGTAATAGATCATTAGGCTCTAAAATATATTGTAAATAAGCCTAACCCATCAGGGAGGATAGCAAGATGGATAATTTTTCTACAAGAATTTGAATTTGATATTATAGATAGGCTAGGAAAGAAGCATGTCAATGCAGATGCACTCTCTCGAGCCTATGATGGGTTAGGTTCATCTTGTGATGATGATGATTTCCCAGATGTAACATTGTTATCCCTTGACACAATCCCTAGTGAATACATAGATATTTGGAATTATCTGAATGAATTCAAGTTTCGATGGTGCCAATGTAAAGACTAAGAGGAATATTACTCAAGCCAGTCATCCATATTATATTCGCATGGAGTATTATTTTGAATAGGACACGATGGACAGATCAAGAGGGCGGTTGGACGTGATCAAGGGAAGGAGCTAATAGAAGAATTTCATAATGGTACATGTGGAGGAAACTTCTCTTGACAACTTACAACAAGAAGGATCTTGGATGCAGAGTTATCACTGACCCACTCTTTTTAGAGATTGTTATAATTATTGTAAGACATGTGATATTTGTCAAACACATAGTAACCGTAAGACTTCATCAGCTCCATTATGCCCTATTCTTCCACTTGGTCCCTTTGAAAAGTGGGGAATAGATATTTTAGGTCCACTTCCAACTACCCTATAGCAAAATAAGTATATTGTAGTTGCCACAGATTATTTAACCAAGTGGGTTGAAGATAGGCCATTAAAAACAACTTCCATGGATGAAGTGACAAGGTTCATATATGAACGCATTATCACTAGATTTGGTTGCCCATTGGAAATTGTAATAGATCAAGGAAGCCACTTCATTAATGAGGTGGTAGAAGCCCTAGTCAACAAGTTTTCTATTAAGCACAAGAAGGCAACAACATACAAGCCAAGCACAAATGGACAGTGGAATGAACAAATTTTGTGTTGTGTCAAATTCTAGCAAAAGATGCAGCCTTGCAGGTACATAAGTGGGATAAAAGGATTCATGCAACATTGTGGGCATATAGGGCAACATCAAAGTCAGCAACAGGATACTCCCCATTTCAGTTGGCTTATGGCATTGATTTAGTTCTTCCTTTTGAGTTTGATATTCCCACTGTGAGAGTTATGAAAAATGAAAGGATGGATGAAAGTGATTCAATAAAAGAAAGGTTGGTACATCTTCATTTGCTAGAGAAAATGAGGGAAATAGTGAAGGATATAAGCTATAAGAAGAAAATAAAACAAAAGGAATACTTTGATCAAAATATCCGTTGGTCTCCATTTCATGTGAATGACTTGGTTCTAGTATATGATTCCGATATACAAAAAAAAGAAGACAGAGAAAATTTCTTCCAAAATGGATGGGGCCCTACAAAATAGCAAATTGTGTATGAAAATGGTACATACCGATGGAGGAATTGGATGGCACTCCCATTACGAAATGGGTGAACCACGACAAGTTAAAGATTTTTCAAGCACTAGAATAGTCTACTCCGAGGATGAAGTAGAAGCTAGGAAGGGGGAAATGTCGACATTAAAATTTTCCTCCGTAATTTCTATTTCATTAATGTATGTATTAGGAATAGGATGTTGTTAAGTATAATTAGTAGTGGCGTCCAATGGAAGATAACGACATCATCGATGCAAGACGGTGTGCCGCCAATAAACTAGAGTATGGTAATAATCAAAGTACAATAAGAATGTTGTAAAAAGTAAATATTTGTCGTAAGTGGTCCAGTAATGTTAAAATGTTAAAAATTGGGTAAGTAGAGAAGTAGGGTCTACATGATTAGGAAATAGAAATATTATATTTGTAATAAGGACAAAGAGTGATGTCATAAATATTTTGTGTATTTTATTTGTGGAAAAGTCTAAAAAGGTGGAACCCATGTGAGATGATAAGGTTTATCTTATCTTATAAGATAAGCCTACATGTAAAGGCAAGAGTTTAGGCATGGAATATGATTGGCTGGAAGATATTTCCTATCCTATCTTAGAGATAGGGTGGATAAGCCTGAATTCCTATAAATAAAGAGGCCACCCCCCTCATTTAGCATAGAGAGAAGTAGTGAGAAATATTATATGAGTAAGTGTGTAAAGGAAGCCATCATTTAGAAGGTGTGTTAAAGAATCCATTGTGAAGTTTCTCCCATAGTTATTGTTGGAAGGCAAGTGAAGTTAGTAACACTTGAAGTACCTCATGGGTGAGATTGTAACAATTTCATGTTGATATTATAATTTACACTTATATTTCATATTTTTCATCATTCCTTTGTATCATAGTCTATGGTATTCTTGTGTTATGTTTGTTGTGTTTCCAAATTACATCCACCAAACTAAAGGTTGTGCATTAGTAAATTATCATAGCACGAGGAGTTCTTGATGGAGAATTATCATAGTGTCAAATTGATGATGACACACCCTCAAAGGATTTGACTTATCCTCACTACTTTATGGTTATGCCTTTCAACCAAAGTGAGAGGACCCTTTTTGTAACTTTGTTGTTTATGGAGGAGATGGGGATATCCCTCCTTGTGAAATTATTAAGAAGACCTTGAAGAAAATATGATCAATGCAACAAAACCTAACTCTCACGAGTTGTCACTCTAGATAATGGAGATATTTTCTAAGCAATGTATATGCCACTAAATACAATGAAAATTTGATTGTTTCTATATGTTTTGGTAGTAAAAATTATGCATTTGTATACACACATGACAAACAGGGGTAGTATGGGTATGATTAGTTGTTTTTAAATGAATTTTTGGTGGGAGGTGAAGCAGGATAAAGTTTATTATACTAGACCTTTGGAGGGACTTTACAATAATGAGCAACTTCACAACAAAAAGCTTTAGAATAGTCAAGACATTCCTTCAACCAAAAGGTGTGCTTCAAATGGAGGCCCAAATCAGCACGTTTTCACATAATCTTTAAGACTCCAATACGAAGGCTCAAATTAGAAAACTCAATTAAACACTATAGTTTCTAATTAACCATGCCTAAGGTACACCCGAAGACTTACAGACAATATTTATCAACAAATGACAGTGAATTGATTTTAAATTTGTTTATCTCATCCAAGATGAAGGATCTTCTTGAAATGAAATTACAAATACCATTAAACTATTACGAGGATGAGATCTGTGTGATTTCACAAAAATTTAGTATAAGACTACAATAGGAACGAATAGAACTATTTTAAGACATTCTAAAAATAAAGCGAGATAATAATTACTTAGATTCAACGGGATAACTCAAATTTGATTAAACTTATTAGTAGGGAAAATTCCTAGAACAATCTCGAGAGCTTATCAATGGCTATACACTGCAACCACCTTGACACGATCAAGTTTAACACAAAAGAGATATACATGTTTCTCATACAGTCCCTCTAAAGATGGGCTCTATTAATCTTTTCTCTTAGAAAATCAGTTCCGACCTCTAACACTCCAACCTTCCAACCATTTGCACGACAAATTGATGCAATTTATAACATTTTACAATAGAGTTTTCCCCCCAAAAAATCCAAACAATGAGTGTACCAATGGTCACCATGATCTCGATCACGATTCCCCTTAATCAGATCTGTAAAAAGTTGTCGGGTGCTTAGGGATAGATCTCTTGAACATCTCCCGCATTCAACTTTGTCTGGTGGATCAATTTTCCCTTTACTCACTAACCACTTCTGCCCCTAATATGTCAAATCTAGGTCTTTGCATGCCCGTGAAGAAGAAATGGAAGATCAGATCAAGCCTAGAGGTCGATCTCATCTTAATGGTAAAAGATGTCCCCTGGATTTTCTTACCAAACTAGGATATCAACAGGTCTTTCGCGTGCAAGGAAAGAAATATCGGGTTGAATCCAGCAAGTCGATTACATATTTAATGGTGAGAGACATTTATAAACCTTCCCCACCAAACTAGGATACCAGATTAATGTTCCTCTTCATTTGGCGTGTAGGAGACTCCAATAAATGATAAAAAATCATAAGAATACACATCCCCAAGGGCTCTAGAGTGAAAATGGCAGAAAAATTAGATATAAATGCACATCTGCCGTTGATTTCTATTTTGAATTTGGACCGTCCACGTGGGAGATCCACTTTAAAACGGGCCTACCGGTTCTTTTTTCCCTTTACAACTTTTAGAAAATGTAAAATCTTGACATTTTGTTCAACACCTCCACCCTTATGAAATGAGCCTGACACGTGTCCTAAGGTGGGTCCCAAAGGAACCGCGACAAAATTCTTCTATTTCACCTATTTTTCGTAAAAGGAAAAATTTTCAAGTTTTTCACGCAGCTCTGCCCTTCCGCTTTTAGTTTCTGATGTGGGTCCCAGTGGAACCACACATTATTTTACACTTTTAACTCCTTTCTCCACAAAAGGAAAATTTTCCAAATCTCCCCCGAAAGTCCGCACCTCCGCCATTGACCGAGAAATTTTTTTAACTATTCTTGGTCAAGCTTGCAGGCCATTTTGATGTTTTAATCCTTTTGATGACAAGAGGCAAAAATCCAAGTTTCCTCGCGATGGTCCGCTTCCCACCCCTTTGAATTTTCAAACTTCCACGTGTCACAATGGCACATCTTGAGATGGTCCCCAAAAGTTGAGACCTTGAATGAGTACGGGCTCACCACGTGTCCTGGCCGAATTTTTTTTCTTGAAGGCTTAAAGCTCAGCTAAAGATGCCATGTGTCAGGGTCCGAGGCAATCTTCTTTGGCCTTTGAAAAGTCTAAGCAAAAATCAAAGCGAGAGAAAGCCTCCAAGTGTCCTTCTAACACTTCTTTAAAATAAAATTCAAGGGCCATTCCTCAAACATGCGCGGTCCCTCCACATGTCCTAGGCCTCTCAAAACCTTTTGAAAAAAGACTAAGTATGGGAAGACCCGGTGGAAGCCTCCACGTGTCTTCATGGTGCAATTTCAAAATAGATCCAAGGAGCAGAGACCTTGAATGAGCATGGGCTAACCATGTGTCCATGTTTCGTAAAACCTGTACTACCGCGTATAAAAATTTGTCTAAGTCCGGGCAAAGCAGCGGAAACCTCCACGTGTCCTCCCGGTGTAACTCTAAGGCCAAACCAAAAAGTGAACCTTCAAATGAGCATCATTCTTCCATGTAGACAGGTTTTTTAAGTTGAGGCAATTCATGAAATTTTTGAAGTACCTTGCCGAGCCGCATCTAACCAAAAGAGGCCACATTTCCTATTGATGCAAGGATGTAAATTTGACTGGGAGAAATGCCCGTCAAACCGTAAAATGTAGAAAAATGACCATTTGAGCTCGGAGATGAAATTTTCTCCAAGGATGGAGAATTTAGAAATGTTACAAGGCTCAAATACATTCCTCCGAGCTACATCCATTCATTTTTCTTCAAGTATTTAGGGCAAAAATGACAAGGAAAACAAATCTCGACTGTGAAAAATGGAAAGAACGGGATAGCCCAAGTTTTTACACCCAAATATAGACCTTTTCAGATGAACAGAGAAACGAGGAAACAATTTTGGATCTATACGTGATCCTTGGTCTAGAAATGACTGATTACATCAACAAAATGGAAGACAGTCATTTCGGGCACAATACAAGAAGATAAAATGTGACAGAGACTATAAATTGATAGATTTTTAATGGCAAAATGGGGCGAGACTATTTTGAGCACCAACACAACTCTTACACATTACTTACACATCACTTACAACAATTAAATCAAGGGCCAACAACTCTAATAATTACTTTCTTATGACTCAATTTGATTAATTAATTTTAACAAAAAGATTACTCACAATTATTTATAAACAATTTAATAAATAATGAAAGGGGTAAATGCACCACTAAATAAACACATACAAACATTAAACAAAGAAAACAAATAAAAGAAAAACAGATAACCTCTTTGTCACATTTGAAGGTGATCCCCATGGGAATCCTAACAAGCAAACAAACAAACACAAAGACAAGTTCATGTTGCCATGGTGACCTTTATTGAATTCATCTAGAATTCCAATGTGGTTGGTCTCCAATCCCCAATGTTTGTTGTGATATTTTAACCTACAAAACACAAATACCTCCTTCGGCCTCGTGGCCACATCAAATCATCCACAATAAATATACTTTATAACTCCAAAATCATTTATATATATGAATCACAACATCTAGGCAAACAAACAATATCATTTACAATTTCATCAACAATTATATGAACACCAATTAATTCATTTTCCTAGGTCTACTCAATATATCAAAATATCATATGTCCGAACAATATCCTTAAATATAACCATGTCGAAATGCAAATCATCATCAATATATAAAATGTTTCTAATAATCATCATGCATCATTTATGAATCAAAGTCAACAATAATATATGATCTAACATCTAACATGATACTAAATCAAAACTATAATAATGTCCATAACATAGTTAACAATATCATAATCAATATCAAAAGGTGTGAAGGGAAGTGGGAACTACATCCCCTCCTCTTAGACTCGACTTCCTCCCGGAAATCACTTGAACAGATGTGGAAATTGATCTCATAATAGAGTAACATCCTCCCATATAGCTGCAGTCTCATCATATTTATCCCGCTACACTCAAACCAGATCAATCTATTTGCCTCGAATGCCCGGGGTCCTATGATCTATAATGAACGGACTCCACCATCACTTCTTGATCTTACACCTACAATGAGGTCCAATCCAGCACATGAGAAGTATCTGCAATATATCTCCTAAGTACATAAACATGAAACACATCATAGATGCAAACAAGCTAGATGGCAACAATAGACAGAGGCCATAGGGCCGATACACTCCAAGATCTCAAAAGGACCAACAAATCTAGGAGATAACTTAGAACCTCTTCCATAACGGATAGGGCTCTTATGTGACCTGGCATGAAGGAAAATCTTCGTGCCCACATCAAAACTACGATCAGTCCTATGTTGATCTATATACTTCTTCTTCATGTCTTGTGCCTCGTGTAGTCTTTTTTTGATCATAACCACCTGTTGTTCCATGTCCCGTAATAAAGTTGGTCTAAGAGAAACCCCGTCCTCTAACATGTCTCAACTAAAAGGTGGCACGCACTCTCTACCATACAAGTCCCGAAAAGGAGCCATGCCTATAGAAATCTAAAAATTATTACTGTATGCAAACTCCATCAATTACAAGTATTCCTCCCATCTCAACCGATGATCCATCACATACATCCAAAGCATGTCCTCAAGAATCGATTCACCCGCTCGGTCTGTCCATTTGTCTCGGGGTGATATGTTGTGCTGAAATTGATCCTCGTCCGAGGGCATGCTGCATGGTAGTCCAAAAATGGGAAGTATACAAAGGATTGCGGTCACAAATGATCTTCCACGGAATCCTATGCAACTTGACAATCTCATCCAGATAAACCCGTGCCACTACACTAGTTGTATAAGTGGTCTTCACCAGAGAAAAATGAGCCACTTTTGTCAACTTATCCACCGTGACCATGATGGCATCGTAGTGGTATCTCAACATCGGTAGCCCAATAATGAAGTCCATAGAAATAGTGTCCCACTTCCAATCTAGTATAGCACGAGGAAAGATAAGGCTAGCTGGATGTTTATTCTCAACCTTCACCTTTTGACACTCTAAAAACGTGACACAAACTAAGCCATGTCTCTCTCAAGTCCCTTTTAATGGTACAATTGTCTCAAAGTAGTGTGCATCTTCTTCACCCTCGCGATGCGTTGAATAGGGTGCACGATGAGCCTCTTTCAAAATGTCATGTCTCAAACCTCCATCTTTAGGAACATAAATCCGACCTATGTTCTTGAGAAGGCCATCTGCCTCTAGTAAAAACCATAAAACTTCCCCTCAAGGGTCTCTCGAGACTCAATCTCTCGCCCTAGCTGCAAGATAGAATCTCTCATGAGGAAGTTGCTGTAATATCTTGCTCCGTAAATTTGTGCCCAATGAAGTGGCCATAGTCACATGTCTCCGTCTGCTGAGAGTGTCTACAACCACATTCTTCTTCCCCTTCACATGCTCTATCTCCATATCATACTCACAAAGTAACTCCATCCAATGCCGCTGACGAGAGTTGAGATTGGGCTAAGTGAAGAGGTGGCAAAGATTCAAGTGATCAGTCATGAGTGTAAATCTCTCACCAAGAAGAAAGCTCCTCCATCAAACTAAGGTGTGCACTCACGCCACAAGCTCAAGATCATAAGTCAAATAATTGAGCTCATAATTTTGAGTTTGTGAGACTCAAAGGTAACTACTCTAACCTTTTGTATCAACACACCTCCAACTCGCTACCAAAGAAGCATCCGTGCATATGAATAACTCACCCTGTGGGTCCAACATTGCAAGAATATGTGCTATCGTGAAGCATCCATTCAATGTCTCAAGGCCTGCTCACATATATTTGACCAAACAAACTTCTTCCCTTTCTGCTGAAGGGAAGGGTATGGGGTGCGCAATCCGAGAGAAATCTTGAACAAATCTCCTGTAGTATCCAGCTAAACCCATGAAGCTGCACACCTCTATCATAGTAGTGGGTGTTGGTCAATACATAATAGCTCTAATCTTATAAGGATCAACTATGATACCTTCCCCGTAAATGACGTGGCCCCAGATATTGTACTTTTTCTAAAAGAATGCACACTTCTCCAAGTTTCCGTAAAGATGTTGGTCACGAATACACTAAAAACCTAGCGAAGGTGCCCCTCGTGCTCCTCACGCGTACATGAGTAAATCAAAATGTCATTAAGGAAAATGAGCATGAAGTGATCTAAGAATGTCCTGAATACCCCATTCATCAAACTCATAAACATTGCAGGGGCATTAGTCAAACCAAAAGGTACCTCTGTGAACTCATAATGTCCATATCTCGTGTGAAAGGCGGTCTTATGAATATCTTCCTCCGAGATCCTCAAATCGATGATAGCTTGACTTAAGATATATCTTAGAAAAATGGTGGCACCCTTCATCTAATCAAACAATCATCAATGTGCGGTAGGGGTAACGATTCTTGATCGTTACTTTGTTCAAACTAGTGGTAATCAATACACAATGCAAGGACCCATCCTTCTTCTTCACAAAATCACTTTGGTTCACCCAAGGGGATACACTAGGATGGATTAGGCCTTTCTTGAAGTCCCTACAATCAGAACTTGAGCTCGCAAAGCTTCGTGGTGGTCATCCGATAAGGTGCTCATGAGATAGGCTCTCGCTCCCGGAACAAGATCTATATGAAAATCTATCTCACGTGGGGGTGCTAACCCGATAGCTCCCTAGAAAAAAATTGAAAACTCTCTCAAAATGGGATGGTCATCTAGAAATGGTCCACTAGATTCATCCTTCGATCAGTCACTAAATGTAATAACATACATCCGATAATCCCATCGCACACACCACTTAAGCTACATAGAAGAGATGGTGTGAATGGAAACAAGTCTCCCGACCCTAAAATCACTGACTCCACTCCTAGATCATCTACACAAGATATAGTCTTATGGTAACAATCCATCCCAGCTCTGTGTGTATTAACAACCGATCCATGCCCAAGATGACTCCATAAGAACCCAATGGAAGGATACGAAGATCCGAGGTAGTGGTGAAAGGTCTCAAATCCATTACACACTCCTTAACCAAGGAGTCTACAAAGATCTTGGCCCGAAGCCATCTCTACGTCCCAACTAAGACCCCCTCTAACTACCGTCATCTTGCATAGCTCTACGAATGATGGTGCAATAAAAGAATTAGAAGAACCAGAATCAAACAAAATGGAGGTAGAATACCATCAATGCTACATGTGGTCTCAATAATTGTACTCTAATGCTCATCCCGGTGGTTTTCGACCACCTGCATAGATCCGATGACCGTGTCCCATGTCACCAACGGCTGGCTCGAGATCTATGTCTTACCCTTGTTAGTAGGGTTCGTGGGCAATCTCTCAAAAATGTCTTTCAAATCCATAACCAAAATAAACGCCCAATCCTCTCCCATGAGTAAAGCAAGTCTAGTTAGTGCTCTAGAAGTATATGTTGTGGATCCTAATGATATGGATGTGGTCTCGATGTAGTCTCTACTAGCAAGCTCCCGATGACCCCTTTGTTCATCAAATCCTGAGTTTTAGGTGCACCATGTGTCCTAATGAGACCCCTAGGAAGAGGCCCCATATTGCAGCTCGACTCATTCTCCCCTTTGTTCATCAAATCTCTCTGTGAGGCCTCTCTATGTACGTAGGTGGGGCGAGACTACTACACTCTCCAATGCCTAGCTGCCTCGGATGGTCTACAAGATGACTAATGATGAACCCGACCACCATGAGGAGGAGATGATCCCCCTCAATCTGTTGTCCCTCAAAATTAGCATTATATCACTGTGATGCGGCTCTGGAATCTAGTTTCTAAAATACTAATTTTTGACTCATTCTCTAGCCTCAAAATTCAATGGGTCTTTCCCCGATAAGAGTCACCTCTACTATGTAGGCCTCTCTATCGACCTCAACTAATGATTTTTCGTGAAAGTGGGATAGTGGATCCTAAAGAAACCGCACCTCCAATGCCTAGATTTGGCAAATAATTTTTTTTGATGAACCACCGTGGATGTTATAAGTTTTACACACGATAAGCTCATCATGCATGTAATCGACATCACGGGACTAGATCCGTAAAAATTATAAAAAATCTACTCTCATCACTCAACTACAAAGATAATAGTCTCCCCAAAGATGCCTATCGGAGGTCATGAAAACTAAACTCATCTATCCTCTCGATTTGAATGAACCTCCATGATAAGTATTTTCTCCTAAAACGCTCTTCAAAGAGCTCCCAGGTAACTATCTCTAAATCAACATGGAGCTTCTGCTCCTCGGTCCTCCACTCAGACACTAGCTCCATCCCTTAGAAGATGGATCGTAACATGAGCTTTCATTTTGCTAGTACAAGGGCAGAGCTTAAAGCATCCACTCAAGCTCACCAACCAGGCCTCTGCCTAAAATCCACCTATATCTCCAAGAATAGTGAGATGGTCGTAGCTTCAGGATCTCCCTAATATGGTCTGCAGATTGTTGATTGGCGACCCATATACCTCTCTGCATGCTCATCTCTAGGATTAGGGCTCTAAGACCTATCCATGTGTCCTGAAATCCTATCTCCATGTCCCCTCTACGATGACTATGCTCTGGCTAACTCCACGTAGGAGTTCTCTGCCCTATGCTCCTCGTTGTGTCAAGGAGATGCACGAGCCTCAACTGATGGCTCACTATCATGTCTAGCCAATCATTCTCCTAAGGACCCTCCATATATAGCGACATTGGCGTCTTTTTGAAGCATCTGTAAAATTTGGGGTAGAATGGTCACTACGCCTCGCTCTGGACATGGTATATTTAGGTCTATGTGAAAGGACCTCTCGCCTTATTCACGCCTCCTACAGTACCAAAGTGAGAGTTAGTTCATCAATCTAATTTTTTATTCCATTTTTCTAAGTTTAATAAACTATACAATCTTTCAAACAAGTTGTTTTACTAGGTTTAGTATTGTGCTAAGTTTAATGTTGTACTAGGTTCAATGTTCGTGTCTCACGTTTTCCTGTGTGCCCAAGGGTCCAAGCTTTGTACCCACAACTCTGATACCCATTGTAACTGTCATCACCAATCCGGCACTATGATAATTCTTTACGGAAACTCCTCGTGCTATGATTATTTACTAATGCATAGCTTTTAGTTTGGTGGATGGAATCGAGAACACAACAACAAACATAACACAAGAATACTATAGACTATGATAAGAAGAAATGATGATAAATTTGAAATATAAATGTAAAGTATAATATCAACATAAAATTGTTACAATCTCACCCATGAGGTACTTCAAGTGTTACTCACTTCACTTGTCTTCTAACAATAAGTATGGGAGAAACTTCACAATTACACCTCTTAATCGTTTCTTTAACACACCTTCAAAATGATGGCTTCCTTTACATACTTACTCATACAATATTTCTCACTACTTCCTTCTATACTAAATGAGGGGGTGGCCTCTCTATTTATAGAACTTTCAGGTTATCCATCTTATCTCTAAGATAGGATAAGAAATCTACTCTAACGAATCATATTTCATACCTTAACTTTTATCTGTACATGTAAGTTTATCTTTTAAGATAAGATAAACCTTATCATTTCACATGAATTCCACATTTTTAGACTTTTTACAAATAAAATACACAAAATATTTATGACCTCACTCCTTGTCCTTATTACCAATATAATATTTCTAATTCCTAATCATGTAGACCCTACTTCTCTACTTACCCTAACTTTGACATTTTAACATTACCGAACCACTTACGACAAATATTTACTTTTTACCACAACATTCCTATTATACTTTTGACTATTACCAGACTATACATTATTGGCGGTGTCGTACCGACAACGACGTTATCTTCTATCGGACACTACTACTAATTATACTTAACAACATCATATTCCTAATACATAGATTAATGAAATAGAAATTACGGAGGAAAATTTTAGTGTCGACATCTTCCCCCTTCCTAGCTTCTACTCCGTCCTCAAAGTAGACTATTATGGTTCTTGGAAAATCTTTAACTTGTCGTGGTTGACCCATTTCGTAATGGGAGTGCCATCCAATTCCTCCTCTAGTCGGTATGTACCATTTTCATGCACAACTACTATTTTGTAGGGCCCCATCCATTTTGGAAGAAATTTTCTCTGTCTTCTTTTTTGTATTTGGAATCATATACTAGAACCAAGTCATTCACATGAAATGGAGACCAACGGATCTTTTGATCAAAGTATTCCTTCTGTTTCATTTTCTTCTTATAACTTGTATCCTTCGCTATTTCCCTCATTTCCTCTAGCAAATGAATATGTACCAACCTTTCTTTTACTAAATCACTTTCATCCATCCTTTCATTTTTCATAACTCTCACAGTGGGAATATCAAACTCAATAGGAAGAACTAGATCAATGTCATAAGCCAACTGAAATGGGGAGTATCCTGTTGTTGACTTTGATGTTGCCCTATATGCCCACAATGCTGCATGAATCCTTTTATCCCACTTATGTACCTGCAAGGTTGCATCTTTTGCTAGAATTTGACACAACACAAAATTTGTTCGCTCCACCTATCCATTTATGCTTGGCTTGTATGTTGTTTCCTTCTTGTGCTTAATAGAAAACTTGTTGACTAGGGCTTCTACCACCTCATTAATGAAGTGGCTTCCTTGATCTGCTGTTACAATTTCTAATGGGCAACCAAATCTAGTGACAATGCGTTCATATATGAACCTTGTCACTTCATCCATGGAAGTTTTTTCAATGGCCTAGCTTCAACCCACTTGGTTAAATAACTGTGGCAACTAGGATATACTTATTTTGGCGTGGGGTAGTTAGAAGTGGACCTACAATATCTATTCCCACTTTTCAAAGGGACCAAGTTGAAGAATAGGGCATAACGGATCGATGAAGTCTTATGGTTACTATGTGTTTGACAAATATCACATGTCTTACAATAATTATAACAATCTCTAAAAAAGTGGGCGGTGATAACTCGCATCCAAGATCCTTCTTGCTGTAAGTTGTCCAGAGAAGTGTCCTCCATATGTACCATTGTGGAATTCTTTTGTTAGCTCCTTCCCTTGATCACATCCAACTTCCCTCTTGTACTTGTCCATCAAGTCCTATTCGAAATAATACTCCATGCATAATAGAATATGGATGATCGGCTTGAGTAATCTTCCTCTTAGTATTTGCATTGGCACCATCAAAAACTTGAATTCATTCGGATAATTCCAAATATATATGTATTCACTAGGGATTGTGTCAAGGGATAACAATGTTGTATCCGGGAAATCATCATCATCACAACATGAACCTAACCTATCATAGGATCGAGAGAGTGCATCTCGCATTGACATGCTTCTTTCTTGGCTTATCTATAATATCAAATTTAAATTTTTGTAGCAAAATTATCCATCTTGTTATCCTCCCTAATGGGTTAGGCTTATTTACAATATATTTTAGAGCTCGATGATCATTACAACTATAAATTTCTGCCCTAACAAGTAATTTCTAAACTTCTTTACAAAGAAAATGACGGCTAGAGCCTCTTTTCAGCTACAAGATAATTTACCTCAAGATCGCTCATTTGTTCGCTCCCAAAGTAAACTGGATGATCATTCTCATTTTCATCATTTTGGCTCAGTACTTCCTAGTGCTGCATTCGAGGCATCAATATACACAATGAATGGCTTGCTCCAATCTGCATTCTTTAAAACAGGTGAAGACACCAGGGATTCCTTCAGTTGTTCAAAAGTTTCATGCGCCTTATTTCCTGGTTCATAAGTAACATCCTTCTTCAAGAACTGGGTTAGTGGCTATGTAATCTTTGAGAAATTATTTATGAACCTTCTATAGTAACCCACATGGCCTAAAAATGATCTCAACTTACTTCTATTCATAGGAAATGGTAACTCTTTGATTTTTGAAACTTTATCATTATCAAGTACCAATATCACCTTGGATACAACATGCCCTAACAAAACGCCTTTAGAACATCCAAAGACACACTTTGTAGGGTTTAGTGAGGCTTGTGCTTCATCAAACCTTTGAAATGTTGTCTCCATCTAGTATAGGTGGTCCATCTTGCTCCATAGATATGAAAATCATCCTAGAAATACTCTAATGAAGTTCCCAATGTAGGGTCAAACACCCTATTCATCAAACGTTGGAACGTTTCCTGAGCATTACACAACCCAAAAGGCATAACTCTATAAGAAAAGTTCCCCAAGGAGTGGTGAATGTGGTTTTAGCTGATCTTTCTCCGCTATACGAACTTGGTTGTATCCGCTATATCCATCAAAGCAAAACTATAGCACTCGACCAACTACTTCGGCCGTCAAGATCCGATCTCGAGAATGGAAGAGGGTAATGATCCTTCTTTGTTGCCTTATTGAGCTTCCTATAATCAACACAAATGCATAGTTTCACATTCTTTCTTATTGATATCACAATGGGAGAAACCCATTTCGAATTCTCCACAAGAAATATGAATCCCGCATCAAGCAAATTATCTATTTTTCTTTTTACAGCCTTGGAAAAATTAGGATTCATTTTATATGGCATCTTTTTTATGGGCTTAAGCACCATCTACCAACTCAATAGAATGTTCTACCCAACTTACTTGACGCAGTTCCTTGTAATCAAAAGTGAATATGTGTATGTACCTTGAAAGAGCCTGGAGGTAGGATTCCTTCTCACTCTCCATCACAAAGATCACTAATCTTTATTTGTTGGAGACAATCATCAATTTCTTCTTCGAGATAATTTTATGGGTTCATGATTCGGTGTGATTGGAAGGATATCCATGACCAAAACATCAACCTCACGTTCTTCATCTTCTATGTCCACTTCACTCGGTACTAGAGTAATCGTGAGGATGTCCAATCATAGTTTCATCACTTGAATCCATAGGTTTTGTCTTATGATGCCAAGGGATCACATTTATCTTCACCCTCTCTCTCGCCACGTCCAAGTGTCATGAAGCCTTCATTCCGTAGTTTCTTGCATGAACTCTCCTTATCCATGGTCTTCCAACAACATTGGGTACACAACATGCTACCATTTTTCATCACCTAAAATTCTACCGACACATACAACACCCATAACAGAGATTGTCACATTTCATTAGATTAGGTTGAAAAAATAGGAATCTTCCTCATTTTTAAAAGTAACCATAGTGATAAACCAACTCACAAGTACAATCAATAAGACTTATGTGCACAAATAATTAGACTCACTACAATAGAAAGTGACTTTACACCTTTCTACAGTAAAATAGGAATGACCACGGTAAAACTTGACTTATCATCAAGTAAAAACTAACTTTACTGTGGTAAACATTATTCATGATAAAAGTAAAATTACTGTGGTAAATACTATTCAAGGTAAAAACTAAAGTTCTTTGTGGTAAATACTATTCATGGTAAAAAGTGACTTTACCATGGTAACTACTATGCATAAAGTAAAAACAAGGTTACCCTCCAAATGATTTTTGACTAAATGAGAATATTTCTCCAAAAAATCCACCAAGGAATGGTCCTAAACGGAACCAAAATGTCATCACCAATCCGGCACTATGATAATTATTTATCATGGGAACTCCTCGTGATGATTATTTACTAATACATAGCTTTTAGTTTGGTGAATGGAATCGGAAACACAAAAACATAACGCAAGAATACCATAGACTATGATAAGAAGGAATGATGATAAATCTGAAATATAAGTGTAAATTATAATATCAACATGAAATTGTTACAATCTCACCCATGAGGTACTTCAAGTGTTTCGACTTCATTTGCCTTCTAACAATAACTATGGGATAAACTTCAAAATTACACCTCTTAATGGCTTCTTTAACACACCTTCAAAATGATGGTTTCCTTTACACACTTACTCATACAATATTTCTCACTACTTCCTTCTATGCTAAATGAAGGGGGCGCCTCTCTATTATAGAACTTTCAGGCTTATCCATCTTATCTCTAAGATAGGATAAGAAATATACTATAACAAATCATATTCCATACCTTAACTCTTATCTCGTACATGTAAGTTTATCTTTTAAGATAAGATAAACCTTATCATTTCACATGGGTTCCACATTTTTAGACTTTTTACAAATAAAATACATAAAATATTTATGACCTCACTCCTTGTCCTTATTACCAATATAATATTTCTAATTCCTAATCATGTAGACCCTACTTCTCTACTTACCCTAACTTTGACATTTTAATATTACCTAACCACTTACGACAAATATTTACTTTTTACTACAACATTCCTATTGTACTTTTGACTATTACCATACTATACATTATCGGTACGTATACCAGCAAATGCCGTTATCTTCTAATGGACGCTACTACTAATTATACTTAACAACATCCTATTCCTAATACACACATTAATGAAATAGAAATTATGGAGAAAATTTTAGTGTCGACATAACACCCACTAAAAACACTCGCACGAGACCCAAGAACAACCTAGGTTTAGTTAGAAAAATTATGGAATAATTTTTTTAAAAAGTGCATACAAGCTTCAAAACTACAAGCTTTTACAAACAATATTTCAAGGGCAATTAAACATAATAAATAAATTTCTCATTATAACCAATATTAATTTCACATTAGCAAGTTAACAAGAATGTAAAATTAACAGACAAATTTCTCACTAACCCACTCTCAAACTTGCTTAAATGTTTCAACCTAATTTTCTCATATTCAACGTGCTCAAAATTTCCTGAAAATATTCCCATAAGATAAGAAATTTCCTCCTCTTTCCAATGATATAAAGAAGTCCTTATAACTCCTCGTATTTATCAAGTTATGGGCCAACGAGCCTTAGGATGAAAATTTTCCCAAAAGTGGGGCTTGCGCCCTGGGAAGGAATTTTTCCCAAGCGCTGCTGGTCTCATGGACCGCAGAAAGAAATTTTTCCCAAGCATGGGTCTACGGGCGCGCTGGAAAGAAATTTTTCCCGAGTTCATAATGGCGGGTCACCGGAGGGAACTTGGATATTTAGCTTTTTATTGAAAAAACGCTAAGGGTTTAAAATGATCCGCGCCTCTGCCAACGCCTCGTTATGCCACGTGTCACACATGGATTCAAGCATGAAAAGTAGACCTGCAAGAAACTTCAAAAATTAAGACTTTCATGTTAAAAATTGCAAAGGTTAAAAATAATTCGCGCCTCGCCGACACCTAACGATGCCACGTGTCAAGCTCTCATTGGCTGTGAGTCGCTGTGAAGTCGAAGCGACTTAGAAAATTTTGACTTAAAAAGAAAAAGGTTAAAAGGTTTAAAACACTCCATGCCTCCGCCTACGTCTAAGGCTTCCACATGTCAGCCAACCATTCGCTACGGGTGGCGGGGTGGGGGAGAAACTTTAGAATTTTTCCCAAAAAAAAAATTTGAAAGCACTAAGGTTTAAGGCAATCCACTCCTCTGTCAACGCCTCGGCAAGCTACGTGGTGAACCTCATTAGCTACATTTGGTGGGTCAGCAGAGAAAACTTAGGAAATTTTCCAAATCTTTAATAAGTTTAAGTTTGAGAGTGCTAGCCCACTCGCCTACAAAAGTGCTTTTCGAAGACGAAGGGAGGGGATGCGGGTTGTGGAGAATTTTTTTCCAAAATTTCTTTTCGAACTTAGATTATTTTTGACAAAAAGGATGATTTCGGGCTAGCGGAGTGGTGGGGAACTTCATGAATCTTGCATTTTAAGGCAAAAACACAAGAAAAATTTTATCCCGCGTGTCCGCCAACAAATATTTTATTAATTAAATTTTGATAGTTAGATTTTTTTTTTGAAGCCAAAATGAAGTAAAGCTTCAGAAGGCCATAACTTTTGATTAGAAGCTCAGGTTTTGGCAAATGAAAACTTTTGGAAAGCTCTCAACGTCCTCTTCGTACAAAATCCTCAAAAATTTAATTTTGATAAAGTTTGAAGGGTCAATTTTACAAAAACGCCTTTCTGTTAATCAAAATGTGAACTGGTCTTTTAACTTGCAAAAATTTGTTTCAATCCGCCATTATTTCTTCTTCCACATGCCTTGTAGGTATGTAGGAATGCACTTGGGAAAAATCCAGGTGAATTATAGGTTTAAATTTTTTAATTAATTATCAATTCGAAATTCCCAAATTTGACAGCAAAACGACTAAGATTTTGACTATGCTAGATTTGCAAAGTTTTATAAAAATTCCTTAAGATTTAAAGTCTATCTGGGTTCATTTTGATCATACTATGTCCAATTTAATATTTCATTTCATTTTCCTGTGTCATAAGGTCGTTTTGCATTTATGATAATTATTTTCCGGTTTGAAAATCATCCAACAAAGCTTTGCGCAACTTCCAACTCGAATTGATCCATTTACATTTACCAAACTTTAAAATATGAATTCATTCTAATCCAATATTACAATGTTCTATTTCCTTAAATCCAACAACGTGAAAAGAATTCGAGTACTATTTTTGAAAAGCAAGCACTTCAAATGAAACAGAGTAATATGTTTTTTTTTCACATACGAATTTCCGGAATTTCCAATAGAGATTTCATAATGCATTTCAACAATCAAATTTCAAATATAACAATGTCATTTGAGAAAAATAATACAATATTCTATTAATTCAAAATGATATCTTTACAAATTTCTTTTCCATTCCTTGAAATACAACATACGTAATACAAATCTTCCTTTTTCTTTTCACAAAATAGATTGCAAGTATGTCTCTTTCACATTCAAAAGGGGATTTCATTTCAAAACATAGTAACTCTTCATCACAAATATATATTACATTTTCATCCATTTGAAGTGGGAAATGTTTACTAAAGGAAATATCACAAAGGATAGCCAAAACTGTCTTCTTTCTCACTCCAGAACAGCAACAAGAAGATCCACCATTTTTTAAAAATAGATCACAACCAAATGGGGAAAGGAAATGCTCTCCACCGACCAAGACATCCAATTAAACGGAGAAACCTCCCTCTTCATTGGCCCCGAGCCCCAACCACAATGCAATAAGAACCGTGTTTCAACTCATAAAGAACAACAAGCTTCCACTACACAAAAGCAAACTTTCACATTCAACACACAGTCCAAAACAAAACTGCAGTTTGCAACCACAGAAAAACACAACAAATAAAACTCGGGCTTCATCATGTAACCCAAAAGAGAAAGAACTATGGGGAAGCAACTTATACCTCCCAAAGGGGAAATGGGTATCACCCCTAAGGACAAATCGCCAACATATAACATTTCAAATCACTCGACATACATTTATGCCTCCCCAAGTACCCCTTATACCTCACATTTTCATATGCCTCCTCAACCTCTTATGACACCCCATAACGAGTAAAGAAATGCAAGCTATTTCTTTTCAAGGTGGAACCCCATTCCAATTCCCTCCACAAACACTTATACCTCCCCACAAGAATTCTCCATAGTCTTCTCCTACACCATACCTAGGCCATCTACCCAACCACCAACAAATAAACCAACACATTCAAACATTCAACCATTCACATATGCATAAAATAAAAGAAGAGCATTTCAAGAGCCAAGCTCCTACCTCTCCATGATGGAGTTTGTTCCAAGGTTCCAAAACAAGCTTTCTAATGCAAAACAGTCCAAGATCAACAATCCACAAGCATTCAACAATCTTCAACTTTCTCCAAATTTTCAAGAGCTCAAACACCTAAAAGAAGTCACCCAAAAATGAAGTAATAAAATTGAAGCAACCCAAAACAAGCTAAGGAATTCGAATATATAGAAAAGGAAAAAAAGGAGGATGACGTGGATCCATGTAGGATGCCACATCACACATCCTCACCTCTAACTCATAAGTCAACTTCAATCTCCAAGGCATAATAAATAAGTAGGTGGAAGAATGACAGCTTTACTTATACATTCAAATCAAGTCCAAACCCCATAAGGACTGAAATTGAAAACATGTAAGAAAGTGTAATTAAAACATACAACTTGTCTTACAAAATGCATAAATAAGGTCTTTATTATTACAATTTGGTTGTACTTGCAAGGTTGTTGAGTATTAAACATTAATTCATAACACAAGTGTAATAAAGTGGAGAAAACCATAACCATAATAATAAAGTAGCACAAATACTCACCTAGATGCAAAAACAAACACCTAGTGTGAAATCATAAAAATACTAGTATGCACCACATATCCAAACTCCATCAATAAAGGCTTGGATATTAGAGAGCTTGAGTTCCCTTTTAAAAACAACGACTCGTATTCAAACACAACAATGCATAACTCCTAGGAAATGCATATATACATAGCCTCGAGGCTTAGATATTGGAGACCATATTTGTAGGTAAAAATATAGAGAAGCAAAACTATAAAACAAGAGTTCAAACAGAAAATACAAAGATGGAAACACAAAATCTTGAACCCACTATGAAACTCAGCATGACGACAAAAACGTATAATAATAAGCTTTAGGAATATCATTGGCCAACAAGATAAAATTTGAGCAGAGTTTAGATCCATTATTCTCCACATTTTCCGAGTCTACCATAAAATGCTAATGACAAATGAAAATGTGCTTTAAGTTTCAAAACCTAACTCGACAAACCAAGTCAAAACCAACCATAGTAGGTTTACCCAAGTTAGGGTGTCATTATAACTCAGATTATGACATGTCCATGTAAGTGAGGCCCCTTTCATTAATCTCTAATTGTCATCTTCATTATGTCTCGTGGTCAAATCTATGAAACTAATGTTTAACATGATCACCAAAAGGGAGGAGTAATTATTTTCCTCAAGAGGTAGAAATTCCTTTACATAACAAGATTTTGGCATGTGCCCAGATAAGACAAGTTACCTTTGCATGTAGGTCCAGAGGCACAATTATTCACTTTTGCAAATAAAACAAAAATAATGATTATCCAAAAATACAAGTGCACTAGAAGCCAAGAATAACTTTTTTCACAAAAGACAGAGAGAGTTTTTTATTTAAATTGTGCATGTGCAAGATGAAAATATTAGACTTTTGGAGATATGTTAAAAATGGACTTTACCTTGTATTGTTGGAGTATATCTTAATTTATGCAAAGAGTGATCAGTAAATTTTATGTAAAGGATGATTGAAAGGTCAACTTTAGTTTGACCAAGCACATGTAAAACTATTTTCGGAGTCACCTCCAAATAGAATTGAGTGTTAAACCGAGGTTAGGGATGCTACTTTTAGAAGGGAAGGAGGGGTTATTTTCTATATATTCATGATTTTCAAGCATTGTAAAGGAGGCTTTTTGATGTAACGAAGTGCTTTGGAGAATTTTCCAACAAGTGTCCACTTTATCAATAAAGTGCTTTTACCTTTCCATATATTTTTCACAATTTTGTGCATTAACATAGTTAATTATTGTGTTTTCCCTAAGTCTTTTAAGCCAATCATTTATGATATCTGCCATTTTCCAAGAAATCAATCATTGTGTCATTTTACTGTGCATTACTATCAAGATTTATATATTGTGATTTATCCCATATCAAATTTATGTTACATTGCCTTGAAATTTCACCCAATTTACCTTTGATTCATGTAATTTGGTCATTTTCATTTATTAGTTTGTTCATGTTTCTCTATCAAAACCACAAAAATCCTTGGGGTATTACCCCATTTTATAATGTTTAGTCTACTTTCAAACATTTGACCCCAACAACTTAGTTTAGAGATATGCCATTAGGGAACCAACCCTTTTTAAATTTGGAGATTCACTTCACATCCAAGACACCCACAACTTGTGAGGTGTCTCAATTATATATCAACAGAAGTGAGGAAGGAGAGAGAAAAAAAATTCCATTACTCACCTAGGGTTCACTTCTACTAGATAACAATTTCTAGTAGGCTTGGTGGGACATAGAATCAGATATATCAAGTTTTTTTGCTGCATGCAGATGAGTATGATTTCTCTAGATGGTTGTTTCTATAGTTTTAATCAATCAAGATCAACATCCAGATGCCTGGTTTGCAACAATCAATCAAGGATAAATGAGGATTTATGAACATCCATCAATCAAGAGACATTAAAATCAGCACCACTAATCGCACCTTGATCGTTTTGAACAAGGATTATGACAAATTTGCATTTTTACAATGAAGAATAATCACTGTTAGAAGGAACTAGTTACTGATTATCTATTGAAGATTCAAATAAATACATTTGGCAACTCCCTAAAGAATTGATTTCAAACCAATACCACATGTTCTATGCTTAAAGTGACAACTAGATCAGCAACATCAAGAGGTATTCCCCTTGATTTCATTCAATTACCTCATAATTCAGCTAGAGAAGAAGAGTTGAAAATACTACACCCTATAATAAGCCCAATATTGTCAATCCTCCTCCAAGCTTGAATCTTGTGATTTAGATTCCTATTTTTCTAATGGCTTCTTGAACTAGAATTGAGCCTTTGTAACTTTACTAATGGTTGTCCTTTGGTAATTATTGTTTATCATGACATACCTATTGTTGCTTTAAAAGACGCCCCCGGATTTTTCTTACCAAACCAGGATGTCAACGGTATTTCACATGCCAAGGAAAGAAAATCAAGTAAAATCCGATAGTCGATTGCATATTTAATGGTGAGAGACATTTACAAACCTTCCCCACCAAAACTAAGCTACCGATTAACGTTCCTCTTCATTTGGCGTGTAGGAGACTCCAAGAAATGATAAAAACCATAAGAATACGCATCCCTAGGGGCCTGGAGTGAAAATGGCAAAAATCCGATACAAATGCACATCTACCGTTGATTTCTATTTTGAATTTGGACCATCCACGTGGGAGATTCACTTCAAAACGGACTGCGAGTTCCTTTTTCCCTTTACAACTTTTGGAAAATGTAAAATCTTGACATTTTGTTCAAAGACCTCCACCCTGTGAAATGAGCCCCGACACATGTCCTAAGGTGGGTCTCAAAGAAATCGTGGCCAAATTCTACTATTTCATCTCTTTTTTAGAAAAGGGAAAATTTTCCAAGTTTTTCCCACATCTCTCGCCCTTCCACTTTTAGTTTCTGATGTGGGTCCCAGCAGAACCACACTTCATTTTACACTTTTAACTCCTTTCTCCACAAAAGGAAAAATTTCTAAATCTCCCCCGAAAGTCCGCACCTCCGCCGTTGACCGAGAAATTTTTTTGACTATTCTCGGTTGAGCTTGTAGGCCATTTTGATGTTTTAATCCTTTTAATGACAAGAGGCAAAAAATCTAAGTTTCTGCGATGGTTTGCTTCCCCGCCCCTTTGAATTTTTGAACCGCCATGCGCATCACAATGGCACATCTTGAGATGGTCCCCAAAAGTTGAGATATTGAATGAGCGCGGGCTCACCACGTGTCCTCGCTCCAAAAAAATCTTGAAGGCTTAAAGCTCAACTAAAGCCGCATCATGTGTCGTTCTAAGGCAATCTCTTTTGGCCTTTGAAAAGTCAAAGCAAAAATCGAGCGAGCGAAAGCCTCCAAGTGTCCTTCTAACACTTCTTTAAAATAAAATTCGGGGCTAGTCCTCAAACATGCGTGGTCCCTCCACATGTCCCAGGCCTCTCAAAACCTTTTGAAAAAATACTAAGTATGGGAAGACCCAGTGGAAGCCTCCACGTGTCTTCATGGTGCAATTTCAAAATAGATCTAAAGAGCGGAGACCCCGAATAAGCGTGGGCTAACCACATGTCCATGTTCCGCAAAACTATACTACATGCATAAAAATTTGTCTAAGTTTGGGAAAAGCAACAGAAACCTCCACGTGTCCTCCTGGTGCAACTCCAAGGCCAAATCAAAAAGCGAACCTTCAAATGGGCTTCATTCTTCCACGTAGACAGGTTTTTTAAGTTAAGGCGATTAATGAGATTTTTGAAGTACCTTGCCAAGCCACATCCAACCAAAAGAGACCATGTTTCCTATTGATGCAAGGATGTAAATTTGACCAGGAGAAACGCTTGCCAAACCGTAAAATGTGGAAAAATGACCATTTGAGCTAGGAGATAAAATTTTCTCCAGGATGGAGAATTTAGAAATGTTACGAGGCTCAAATACATTCCTCCGAGCTACATCCATTCATTTTTCTTCAAGTATTTAGGGCAAAAATGACAGGAAAACAAATCCCGACTGTGAAGAATGAAAATAACGGGATATCACGAAGTTTTTACACCCAAATACATACCTTTTCATATGAATAGAGAAACGAGGAAATAATTTTGGATCTATATGTGATCCTTGATCTAGGAAATGATTGATTACATCAACAAAACGGAAGATAGTCATTTCAAGCACAATACACAGAAGATAAAATGTGACAGAGACCGTAAATTGATAGATTTTTATTGGCAAAATGGGGCAAGACTATTTTGAGCACCAACACAACTCTTACACATTACTTACACATCACTTACAACACTTAAATCAAGGGCCAACAACTCTAATAATTACTTTCTTATGACCCAATTTGATTAATTAATTTTAACAAAATGATTACTCACAATTATTTACACACAATTTAATAAATAATGAAAGGGGTAAATGCACCACTAAATAAACACATACAAACATTAAACAAAGGAAACAAATAAAAGAAATACACATAACCCCTTGGTCACATTTGAAGGTGATCCCCCCATGGGAATCCCTAATAAAAAACAAACAAACACAAAAACAATACATGTTGCCATGGTGACCTTTGTTGAATTCATCTAGAATTCCAATGTGGTTGGTCTCCAATCCCCGATGTTTGTTGTGATATTTTAACCTGCAAAACACAAATACCTCCTTCGGCCTCGTGGCCACATCAAATCATCCAAAATAAATATACTTTATAACTCCAAAATCATCTATATATATGAATCACAACATCTAGGCAAACAACAATATCATTTACAATTTCATCAACAACTATATGATCATCAATTAATTCAATTTCCTAGGTCTACTCAATATATCAAAATATCACATGTCCGAACAATATCCATAAATATAACCATGTCGAACAGTAGATCATCATCAATATATAAAATGTCTCTAGTAATCATCATGCATCATATATGAATCAAAGTCAACAATAATCCATGATCTAACATCTAACATCATACTAAATCAAAACTATAATAATGTCCATAACATAGTCAACAATATCATAATCAATATCAAAAGGTGTTGAAGGGAAGTGGGCACTACATCCCCCTCCCCTTAGACTCGACTTCCTCCCGGAAATCATTGGAACAGATATGGAAATTGATCTCGTAACATGAGTAACATCCTCCCATGTAGCCACAATCTCATTATATCTATCCCACTACACTCAAACCTGATCAATCTCTTTACCTCGAAGGCCTGTGGTCCCGTGATCTATAATGCAAATGGACTCCACCATCACCTGTTCCCGATCCTTCACCGTAATGAGGTCCAATCTAGCAAATGAGAAGGATCTGCAATATATCTCCTAAGTACATAAACATGAAACACATCATGGATGCAAGACAAACTAGGTTGCAACAATAGACGGTAGGCCATAGGGCCGATACACTCTAAGATCTCAAAAGGAAGAACAAATCTAGGAGCTACCTTAGAACCTTTTGCATAACGGATAGGTCTCTTATGTGACTGGAACGAAGGAACACCTTCATGCCCACATCAAAACTACGGCCGGTCCTATGTTGATCTACATACTACTTCTTCCTATCTTGTGCCTCGTGTAGTCTTTGTTTGATCATAACCACCTGTTGTTCCATGTCCCGCAATAAATATAGTCCAAGAGAAACCATGTCCTCTAACTTGTCTCAACTAAGAGGTGTCATGCACTCTCTACCATACAAGTCCTCAAAAAGAGCCATGCCTATAGAACTCAAAAATTATTACCGTAGGCAAACTCCACCAAGTACACGTATTCCTCCCATCTCGATTGATGATCCATCACATACATCCAAAGCATGTCTTCAAGAATCTAATTCACCGCTCGGTCGTCCATCTGTCTCGGGATGATATGTTGTGCTGAAATTGATCCTCATCCTAAGGTCATGCTACATGGTAGTCCAAAATGGGAAGTATACAAAGATCGCGGTCACAAATGATATTCCATGGAATCTTGTGTAACTTGACAATCTCATCTAGATAAACCCGTGCCACTGCACTAGTTGTATAAGTGGTCTTCGTCAGAGAAAAATGATCCACTTTTGTCAACTTATCTACCGTGACCATGATGGCGTCGTAGTGGTATCTCAACATTGGTAGCCCAATAATGAAGTCCATAGAAATAGTGTCCCACTTCCACTCCAAAGATAGCATGAGGAAAGATAAGGTTAGCCGGATGTCGATTCCCGACCTTCACCTTTTGACACTCTAAAAATGTGACACAAACCGAGCCACGTCTCTCTCAAGTCCCTTCTAATGGTACAATTGTCTCAAAGTAGAATGCATCTTCTTCAACCCGGGATGTGCTAAATAGGGTGCACGATGAGCCTCTGTCAAAATTTCATGTCTCAAACCTCCATCTCTAGGAACATAAATCTGACCTATGTTCTTGAGAAGGCCATCTCGCCTCTAGTAAAAATACGATAAAACTTCCCCTCAAGGGGTCTCTCGAGACTCAATCTCTACCCTGGGCTGCAAGATAGAAGCTCTCATGAGGAAGCTACTACAATATCTTGCTCCGTAAATTTGTGCCCAATGAAGTGGCCATAGTCACATGTATTCATCTGCTGAGAGCATCTACAACCACATTCTTCTTCCCCTTCACATGTTCTCTCTCCATATCATAATCAAAAACAACTCCATCCAATGTCACCGACGATCATTGAGATTGGGCTGCGTGAAGAGGTGGCGAAGACTCAAGTGATCAGTCATGAGTATAAATATCCGACCAAGAAGAAAGTTCCTCCATCGAACCAAGGTGTGCACTATTACTACCGCAAGCTCAAGATCATAAGTCAGATAATTGAGCTCATAATCTTTGAGTTTGCGAGACTCAAAGGAAACTACTCTACCCTTTTGTATCAACACACCTCCAACTACTGCCAAAGAAGCATTCGTGCATATGAGTAACTCACCTTGAGGATCCGGCATTGCAAGAATAGGTGCTATCGTGAGACATCCATTCAATTTCCAAGGCCTACTCACATATATCTAACCAAACAAACTTCTTCCCTTTCCATGAAGGAAAGGGTATGGGGTGCACAATCTAAGAGAAATCTTGAACAAATCTCCTATAATATCCTCGCTAAGCCCATGAAGTTGCACACCTCTGTCATAGTAGTAGGTGCTGGTCAATCCATAATAGCTCTAATCTTATAAGGATCAACTGTGATACCTTCCCTTAAAATGATATGGCCCAGATATTATACTTTTTTATGAAAGAATGCACACTTCTCCAAGTTCCCGTAAAGTTGTTGCTCACAAATACACTAAAGAACCTGGTGAAGGTGCCCCTCATGCTCCTCACGCGTACATGAGTAAATCAAAATGTCATTAAAGAAAATAAGCACGAAGTGATCTAAGAATGCCCTGAATACCCCATTCATCAAACTCATAAACACTGCGGGGGCATTAGTCAAACCAAAAGGTACCTCTGTGAACTCATGATGTCCATATCTCGTGTGAAAGGCGGTCTTATGAATATGCACCTCCAAGATCTTCACCTGATGATGAAGCGACTTAAGATCTATCTTAGAGAAAATAGTGGCACCCTTCATCAGATCAAACAAATCATCAATGCGCAAAAGGGGTAACGATTCTTAATCGTTACTTTGTTCACTAGTGGTAATCAATACACAACCGAAAGGACCCATCCTTCTTCTTCACAAAAATCACCGGTTCACCCCAAGGGGATACACTGGGATGGATTAGGCCTTTCTTCAGAAGTCCCTACAACTACAACTTGAGCTTGCAAAGCTTCATGGTGGTCATCCGATAAGGTGCTCGTGAGATAGGCTCTACTCCGGAACAAGATCTATATGAAAATCTATCTCACGTGGGGGTGCTAACCCTAATAGCTCCCCTAGAAAGACATCTGAAAACTCTCTCAAAATGGGATGGTCATCTAGAAATGGTCCACTAGACTCATCCTTCGATTGGTCGCTAAATGTAACCACATACATCTGACAACCCCATCACACACACAGCTTAAAAGTTGCATAGCAAAGATGGTGCGAATGGAAACGAGTCTCCTGACCCCTGAAATCACTGACTCCACTCCTAGATCATCTGCACAAGATATAGTCTTATGGTAACAATCCATCCTAGCCCTTTGTGCAGACAACCATTCCATGCCCAAGATGACTCCATAAGAACCCAATGGAAGGATACGAAGATCTGAGGTAGTGTGAAAGGTCTCAAATCCATTACACCCTCCTTAACTAAGGAATCTACAAAGATCTTAGCTCCAGAAGCCATCTCTACATCCCAACTAAGACCTTGCCTAACTACCATCAGCCTGCATCGCTCTACTAATGATGGTGCAATAAAAGAATCAGAAGAACCATAATCAAACAAAATGGAGTTAGAATACCATCAATGCTACATGTGGTCTCAATAACTATACTTTGATGCTCATCCTGGCGGTTCTTGACCACGCTGCATAGATCCGATGACGCGTCCCATGTTACCAACAGATGCTCGAGATCATGTGTCTTACCCTTGTTAGTAGGGTTCTCTCGGGAAATCTCTCAAAAAATGTCTTTCAACTCCACAACCAAAACAAACGCCCGGTCCTCTCCCATGAGTAGCAGGGTCTAGTCGGTGCTCTAGAAGTCTCGTGTTGTAGATCTTGATGATATGGCTGTGGTCCGATTCGATCTCTACTAGAGAGCTCCTGCGACCGAGTTTTAGGTGCACCCTATGTCTTAATGAGACCCCTAGGAAGAGGCCCCATATTCCGACCCATTTGTGCATCAAATCTCTGTGGAGGTCTGTAAGGTGGGCAAGACTACTGCTACTATTTTTGTGGTCTACAAGATGACTATGATGAACCCTAATGACCACGAGGAGGAGATGACCCCCTCAATCTGTTGTCTTGCATTTGTTGTATGCGGCTCTGGACTCATTCTCTAGCCTCACCGGGTCTTTCCCCGAGTCACCTCTACTAAGTAGGCCTTCTCTATGACCTCAACTAATGTCTCTGTGGACAGTGGATCCAAACCGCACCTCTAATGCCTAGATTAAGGCCCCGGATGAACCTATGGATCCACACCTACTCATCATGCATATAATCGAAATACTAGACTAGATCCAAAATCTACTCTCATACTCACTACTATCAAAGATTCCCTGCCAAAGGTCATGAAACTCATCTATCCTCTGTTGAATGAACCTCCATGATAAGTATTTTCTACTAAAACGCTCCTCAAAGAGCTCCCAGGTAACTATCTCAGAATCAACATAGAGCTTCTGCTCCTCGGTCCTCCACCTGACACTAGCTCGGCCTCTCGAAAATGGATCGCAACACGAGCTTTCATGTTGCTAGTACAAGGGAAGAGCTTGAAGCATCCACTCAAGCTCACCAACCATGCCTCTACTTGAAATCCACCTATATCTCAAGAATAGTGAGATGGTCGTAGCTTCAGGATCTTCCTGATATGGTCTGGCAGCAGTTGTTGATCGGCGACCAATATGCCTCTCTCGCATGCTCATCTCTAGGCTTAGGGCTCTGAGACCTATCCATGTGTCCTAAAATCCCGTCTCAATATCCCCTTTACAATGACTCTTCTCTCTGTCTAACTCCACACAGAGTTCTCTTCCCTATGCTCCTCGTATCGAGGAGATGCACAAGCCTCAACGGATGGCTCCCTATCATGTCCGGCCAATCGCTCTCCTAAGGACCCTCCATGTATATCGACATTGACGTCCCCAAGCATCCGTAAAATCCTGGGGTAGAATGGTCGCTACGCCCGCCTGACGTGGTATATTTAGGTCTATTGAAAGGACCCTCGTCTCGATTTGCGCCTCCTGCACAAACCAAGGTGAGAGTTAGTTCATCAATCTAGGTTTTTATTCCATTTTTCTAAGTTTAATAAAATATACAATCTTTCAGACAAGTTGTTTTTCTAGGTTTAGTATTGTGCTAGGTTTAATGTTGTACTAGGTTCAATGTTCTTGTCTCACATTTTCGTGTGTGCCCACGGGTCCAAGCTTTGTACCCACGACTCTGATACCCATTGTAACACCCACCAAAAATGCTCGCACGAGACCCAAGAACAACCTAGGTTTAGTTAGAAAAATTATGGAATAATTTTTTTAAAAAGTGCATACAAGCTTCAAAACTGCAGTTGTTACAAACAATATTTCAAGGGCAATTAAACATAATAAATAAATTTCTCATTATAACCAGTATTAATTTCACATTAGCAAGTTAACAAGAATGTAAAATTAACAGGACAAATTTCTCACTAACCCACTCTCAAACTTGCTTAAATGTTTCAACCTAATTTTTCTCATATTTAACACACTCAAAACTTCCTAAAAACATTCCCATAAGATAGGAAATTTCCTCCCCTTTCCAGTGATATAAAGAAGTCCTTATAACTCCTCGTATTTATCAAGTTATGGGCCAACGGGCCTTAGGATGAAAATTTTCCCAAAAGTGGGCTTGCGCCCTAGGGAAGGAATTTTTCCTGAGCACGGGCTCTGTGGACCGCAAGAAGAAATTTTTCCCAAGCGCAGTCTCATGGGCCATGGAAAGAAATTTCTCCCGAAAGTGCGTAATGGCGGGTCACCGGAGGAAACTTGGATATTTATCTTTTTATTGAAAAAACGCTAAGGGTTTTAAATGATCCGCGCCTCCGCCAATGCCTCGTTACGCCACGTGTCACGCATGGATTGAGCGGGAAAAATAGACCTGCAGGAAACTTCAAAAAATTAAGACTTTTGTGTTAAAAAATGCGAAGGTTAAAAATAACTCACACCTTCGCCGATGCCTAACGATGCCACTTGTCAAGCTCTCATTGGCTGCAAGTCGGTGGGCCGTCGGAGCGACTTAGAAAATTTTGACTTAAAAAGAAAAAGGTTTAAAGGTTTAAAACACTCTGTGCCTCCGCCTATGTCTAAGGCTACCACATGCCAGCCAACCATTCGCTACGAGTGATGGGGTGGGGGAAAAACTTTAGAATTTTTCCTTTTTTTTTTAAAACACTAAGGTTTAAGGCAATCTGCTCCTCCATTGACGCCTCAACAAGCCACATGGCAAAACCTCATTCAGCTACGCACCGGTGGGGGTTGCAGAGAAAACTTAGGAAATTTACCAAATATTTAATAAGTTTAAGTTTGAGAGGACTTGCCCACACGCCCATGGAAGTGCTTTTCCAAGACGAAGGGCGGGTTTGCAGGTTCAGGAGAATTTTTTTCAAATTCTTTTTCAAACTTAGATTATTTTTGACAAAAAGGATGATTTCGAGCCAACGGAGCAGTGGGAACTTTATGACTCTTGCATTTTTAAGGAAAAAAGCACAAAAGAAAATTTTTATCCCGTGGGTCCACCAACGAATATTTTATTAATTAAATTTTAATAGTTAGATTTGTTTTTTTGAAGCCAAAATGAAGTAAAACTTCATAAGGCCATAACTTTTGATTAGAAGCTTGGGTTTTGGAAAACGAGAAATTTTGGAAAGCTTTCGACGTCCTCTTTGTACAAAATCCTCAAAATTTTAAATTTGATAAAGTTTGAAGGGTAAATTTTACAAAAACGCCATTTTTATTAATCAAAATGTGAATTGGTCTTTTAACTTGCAAAAAAAAATTCAATCCGCCATTATTTCTTCTTCCACATGCCTGTAGGCATGTAGGAATGCACTGGGCAAAATCCAAGATGAATTACAGGTTTAAATTGTTTGATTAATTATCAATTCAAAATTCCCAAATTTGACAAAGAAATGACTCGAGATTTTGACTATGCTAGATTTGCACAATTTTATAAAAATTCCTTAAGATTTAAAGTCTATCTGGGTTCGTTTTGATCATATTATGTCCAATTTAATATTTCATTTCATTTTCCTGTGTTGAGGGTCATTCTATGCATTTCGATAATTATTTTCCAGTTTGAAAATCATCCAACATAGCTCTACAACTTCATCAACTCGGAATTGATCCATTTACATTTACCAACTTTAAAATATGAATTCATTCTAATCTGATATTACAATGTTCTATTTCCTTAAATCCAACAACGTGAAAGAGAATGCAATACTATTTTCCAAAATCAAGCATTTCAAATGAAACAGAGTAATATGTTTTCTTCATACGTATTTCCAGACTTTCAAATAGAGATTTCATAATGCATTTCAACAATCAGATTTCAAATATAACAATGCCATTTGAGGAAAATAATACAATATTCTATTAATTCAAAATGATATCTTTACAACTTTCTTTTCCATTCCTTGAAATACAACATACAAAATACAAATCTTCCGTTTTCTTTTCACAAAACATATTACAAAGTATGTCTCTTTCACATTCAAAAGGGGATTTCATTTCCAAAACATAGTAACTCTTCATCACAAAAATATATTACATTGTCATCCACTTCAAGTGGGAAATGTTTACTAAAGGAAATATCACAAAGGATAGCCAAAATTGTCTTCTTTCTCTCACTCTGAGAACAAAGAACAAGAAGATCCACCATTTTTTTAAAATAGATCACAACCAAACGGGGAAAGGAAATGCTCTCCACCCAACCAAGACATCCAATGAAACGGAGAAACCTCCTCTTCATTGGCCCCCGAGAACAAACTACTAACATATAACATTTCAAATCCCTAACATGCATTTATGCCTCCCCAAGTACACCTTATACCTCACATTTTCGTATGCCTCCTCAACCTCTTATGGCACCCCATAACGAGTAAAGAAATGCAAGCTATTTCTTTTCAAGGTGGAACGCAATCCCAACTCCCTTCACAAACACTTATACCTCCCACAAGAATTCCTCATAGTTTCTCCTACACCATACCTAGGCCATCTACCCAACCAGCCAACAAATAAACCAACACATTCAAACATTCAACCATTCACATACGCATAAAATGAAAGAAGAGCATTTCAAGAGCTAAGCTCCTACCTCTCCATGATGAATTTTATTCTAAGGTTCCAAAACAAGCTTTCTAATACAAAATAGTTCAAGATCAACAATCCACAAGCATTCAAAATCTTCAACTTTCTCCAATTTTTCAAGAGCTTAAACATCCAAAAGAAGTCACTAAAAATGAAGTGATAAAATTGAAGCAACCCAAAAACAAGCTAAGGAATTCGAATGTATAGAAAAGGGAAAAAGGAGGATGAGGTGGATCCATGTAGGATGCCACATCACACATCCTCAAGTCTAACTCATAAGTCAACTTCAATCTCAAGGCATAATAAATAAGTAGGTGGAAGAATGACAGCTTTGCTTATACACTCAAATCAAGCCCAAACCCCATAAGAACTGAAATTGAAAACATGTAAGAAAGTGTAATTAAAACATACAACTTGTCTTACAAAATGCATAAATAAGGTCTTTATTATTACAATTTGGTTGTACTTGCAAGGTTGCTGAGTATTAAACATTAATTCATAACACAAGTGTAATAAAGTGGAGAAAACCACAACCATAATAATAAAGTAGCACAAATACTCACCCAGATGCAAAAACAAACACCTAGTGTGAAAGCATTAAAAATACTAGTACACACCACATATCCAAACTCCATCAATAAAGGCTTCAATATTAAAGAGCTTGAGTTCCCTTTTAAAGAAAATGCCCAGATTCAAACACACAACAATGCAAAACTCCCGTAAATGCATATATACATAGCCTCGAAAAGATACTAGAGACCATATTTGTAGGTAAAAACATAGAGAACAAAACTATAAAACAAGAGTTCAAACAGAAAATACATAGATGGAAAACAAAATCTTGAACCCATGAAACTCACTTGACGAAAAAAACGTATAATAACAACAAGCTTTAGGAATATCGTTCGCCAACAAGACAAAAATTTGAGCAGATTTTCCCATTATTCTCCACATTTTCCAAAGTCTACCACAAAATGCTAATGACAAATGAAAATGTGCTTTAAGTTTCAAAACCTAACTACAAAACCAAGTCAAAACCAACCATAGTAGGTTTACCCGGGTTAGGGTTTCATCATAACTTAGATTATGACATGTCCACGTAAGTGAGGCCCCTTTCATTAATCTATAATTGTCATCTTCATTATGTTTGTGGTCAAATCTATGAAACTAATGTTTAACATGATCACCGAAAGGGAGGGGTAATTATTTTCCTCAAGAGGTGTAAATTCCTTTACATAACAAGATGTTTGGCATGTGCCTAGATAAGACAAGTTACCTTTGCATGTAGGTCCAAAGGCAAAATTATTCACTTTTGCAAATAAAACAAAAATAATGATTATCCAAAATACAAGTGCACCAGAAGACAAGAATAACTTTTTTCACAAAAGACAAAGAGAATTGATTATTTAAATTGTGCATGTGCAAGATGACAAGATTAGACTTTTGGAGATATGTTAAAAATGGACTTTACCTAGTATTGTTGGAGTATATCTTAATTTATGCAAAGAGTGATCCATAAATTTTATGTAAAGGATGATTGAAAGGTCAACTTCAGTTTGACCAAGCACGTGTAAAACTATTTTGAGTCATTTCCAAATAGAATTGAGTGTTAAACTAAGGTTAGGGATGCTACTTTTAGAAGGGAAGGAGAGGTTAGTTTCTATATATTCATGATTTTCAAGCATTGTCAGAGAGGATTTTTATGTAACGAAGTGTGGGAATTTTCCAACAAGTGTCCACTTTGTCAATAAAGTGCTTTTGCTTTTCGATATATTTTTCACCATTCTGTGCATTAACATAGTTAATTATTGTGTTTTCCCTAATTCTTTTAAGTCAATCACTTATGATATCGCCATTTTCCAAGAAATCAATCATTTTGTGTCATTTTACATCGTGCATTAGTATCAAGATTTATATATTGTGATTTATCCCATATCAGATTTATGTTACATTGCCTTGAAATTTCACCCAATTTACCTCTCGATTCGTAATTTGGTCATTTTCATTATCATTTTGTGCATGTTTATGTATCAAAACCCCAAAAATCCTTGGGGTATTACCCCATTTTACAATGTTTAGTCTACTTTCAAACATTTGACCCCAACAACTTAGTTTAGAGATACGCCATTAGGGAACCAACCCTTTTTAAATTTGGAGATTCACTTCACATCCGAGACACCCACAACTTGTGAGGTGTCTCGATTTATATATCAACAGAAGTGAGGAAGGAGAGATAAAAAATTTCCATTACTCAGCTAGGGTTCACTTCTACTAGATAACAATTTCTAGTAGGCTTGGTGGGACATCGAATCGGATATATCAATTTTTTTGCTGCATGCAAATGAGTATGATTTCTCTAGATGGTTGTTTCTATGGTTTTAATCAATCAAGATCAGCCTCCAGACGCTTGGTTTGCAAAACAATCAATCAAGGATAAATGAGGATTTATGAACATCCATCAATCAAGAGACATTAAAATCAGATTACCGATTGATCGCAGCCTTGATCTTTTGAACAAGGATTATGACAAATTTACATTTTTACAATGAAGAATAATCAATGCTAGAAGGAACTAGTTACGCTTATCTATTGAAGATTAAAATAAATACATTTGGCAACTCCCTAAAGAACTGATTTCAAACCAATACCACATGTTCTATGCTTAAAGTGACAACTAGATCAACAACATCAAGAGGTATTCCCCTTGATTTCATTCAATTACCTCATAATTCAGCTAGGAGAAGAAGAGTTGAAAATACTACACCCTATAATAGGCCCAATATTGTCAATCCTCCTTCTCCAAACTTGAATCTTGTGATTTAGATTCCTATTTTTCTAATGGCTTCTTGAACTATAATTGAGCCTTTTGTAACTTTACTAATGGTTGTCCTTTGGTAATTGTTGTTTATCATGACATACCTATTGTTGCTTTAAAAGGCCTTCCATTTTTTACTCATGAAAACCAAATAATGCCTTTTGAACACATTGGAGATGTTGCAGCCCTTTTTTATGTGCATAATATTACTCACGAAGACTTTGGTTTAAGGCTATTAGTTTCTTCTTTTAAAGACCAATCCCTTTAGTGGTATATGATCCCGACCTTAAGATCAATCGTAACTTGGGATGCATTAGGTACAACCTTGTGCAAGTAATTTGAAGAAAAATATGATCATTTATCCCTTATTGAGCAACTTTCTACTATTTAACATACACCTCATGAGTTCCTAATGAATTTCAACATAAGATTTTATAGAACATGGGAGAGAATACTGCCAACAGTTAAGCCTTTGACTGATCATGCTTTTCTTTACTATGTAAGATCTCTAAAAAATGATATTGCGGAAATGATATAGTTAATGGGTGATTCCACACTTCTTGCAACCTATGACATAGCCATAACAACTGAAAAAATCCTATTTAAGTTGGTAAATTATCCCCAAGGCCTAAATGCCCATTTCTACAAATTTGGATCCTATTCCACCACCTATTCAAAGGATAGAACCTGTTGTTTTTGTCAACCAAATGACTTAATTGAGATAAAACGAACCTTAGTCATTTGGAAATGAGTTAACAATGAAGAAACAAATTGCTCAGCCTAGCAGGTGTACCAAGCCCCTTATCAAGTCCCTAGACAACCTTATCAACAAAATCAAAATTACAGAGCTCCTTACCAACCTAAACAAGTTGATCCTTAAGCCCCTTCTTCCTCTAATTCACTTGTACTAGTCAACATAGCTTAGAAATCAAAATATTTTTTTGCTTGCACTAAACCTCATCCTTAATTTTCATGCCCAAATTCTAATTTGAACCTAAAACTTGTTGCCCAACCTCAATCTGAAACATTCCATATGCCTCAAATGGAGGGTGGATAACAAGAAGTACAAAATCAAATGCATACAGAGCAAACAATGGTTAATTATGAAGAAAATGAGCATTGTGTAGTTTTTACTAGATCTAAAAATAGAGTTCTTGAAGAAGAACAAGGTAAGGAAAAAGATTCAAATGTTCCTTATATTTCAGATAAAACTAGCAGTAGTTCTAGTACAACTCAGAAAGAGAAGGAAACACCTAAAAACCCTATAAAATTTTTTTAAAAAATTGTACCATAGATTTATAAGATTGTAGAAACAAAATCTGCTCCTTCTATGGCTCATTCTAAGAATTTTACAACTACATTAAATATTGTTGAATTAATGAAAAAGAGCAATGTTAATATTTATTTGTGGGAATCTTTAAACATTCCAGGACAACAAGACATTCTTGCTAGAGAACTTGCTAATTTACCACTTTGTCCTCTCAATGAAAAAACTCCAAATAAGGATGATACAATTCTCACAAACATATGCCAATAAATAAATGAAAGAGGTAAAAATGATGGTTTAGAGGTTACTAAATGTTGCTGATATAAATAAACCACCTTTTTACCTATCACTCATAATTTTTTATTAGTCCACAATTGCATGGTGGACATTGGAGCGATCGAGCAGAGTACACCATGCCCAAAGCCATACTGCATAAGCTTGGAATTAATTATGAGCCTACTTGTAAGAGCATATTGCAACTTGATGGAACAATAACAAATACCATTGGTTTGATCAAGGATTTAGAGGTAACGTTAAATTCTTGTCATAATGTAACAATTTTACAAGATGTAACAGTTGTAGATTTTCCTCCCTACTTTGCACTCTGCTTATCAAGGGATTTCACAGAAAAAATTGGTGGGTACCTTTCCTCATATTGGTCTTACCTTTTCTTCACTACGAGATACAATACTAAAGTTACTATCAACTCAAAACCATTGGCAAAGTTTCATCTTGAGTCTCATATTCCAAAGCTAGTTGTTATTTATTCTATAATTGATAAAGAGGGTTTTGATACCAATGTTGAGATTTTTGCTTTAGATGGTGTTTCTATCTTGTTTATGGAGAAAATAGAAAATGAGGAAGATGCTTCTATGCCTTCGCTATCCAAAATAGAAAATGAGGAAGAAGGGATGTGGCAACTCTATTTTGATGGAGAAAATAACATGAAAAGGAGCAAGCGCTGGTTTAATACTATTTTCTCCATCAAATAAGAGGTATTTTTCTTCTTTAAGTTTACAATTTGGTTGTACTTGCAAGGTTACTGAGTATTAAACATTGATTCATGGCTTGTAATGGGCCAGAACAAGAGGAATCAACTCATATCAAGTTTTTGGTGACTCAGATCTAGTGATTAATCAGGTTAGAGACTTGAATGTTTGCAAGAATGCACTTGTTGTAGTCTTACAAACACAAAGTTTGGGACTTACTAGAATATTTTCAAGATTTTAACATTCAATCTTTCCTAAGAAAAATGAACAAACAAGCAGATAGGTTTGTAAAAATTAAAGCCAACTTTGATCTACTTGAACAAGTCCAAAATGACAAAATACAACCTCATATTAATTTGGTTATCAAACCTTCAATGTAGGATAACATAGAAAATTGGTAGGTTTTCAAAGATGACAAACATATTTATATATTTTTTTAAGAAAAAGCCAAGTTTTAAGCAGTTAGTCAAGTAAAAATGCAACATCAATACAACCTAGCAGATTAGGATTGTAAAAATTAAAGCCAACTTTGATCTACTTGAACAAGTCCAAAATGACAAAATACAACCTCATATTAAGTTGGTTATCAAACCTTCAAAGTGTTTGATAACAAATAGATCAAGTCCAAAATGACAAAATACAACCTCATATTAAGTTGGTTATCAAACCTTCGGAGTTTGATAACAAATAAAATTGGTAGGTTTTCAAATATGACAAACATATTTATAGATTTTTGTAAGAAAAAGCCAAGTTTTCAATAGTTAGTCAAATAAAAATGCAACATCAATACAACTTAAGCAGATAGGTTTGTAAAAATTAAAGCCAACTTTGATCTACTTGAACAAGTCCAAAATGACAAAATACAACCTCATATTAAGTTGGTTATCAAACCTTTAGTGTTTGATAACAAAGAAAATTGGTAAAGTTTTCAAAGATGACAAACATATTTATAATTTTTTTGTAAGAAAAAGCCGAGTTTTCAGCAAGTTAGTCAAGTAAAATTGCAACATCAATACGGTGATCAAATTGTGCAGCTTCAAACTAACAAGTTACCTAAGGGACTTGAAACTTTGGAGAATATTTTCAACACTGATGATCACTTGAGAAAAGATAAAGGTAAAATATCCACTCATGTTGATAATTATGAGAAAATATTAGTTGATGAAGGTAAAATGTTGCAGATTGGGAAGGTATGTTCCACTTCTAAGAAGAAAGCTTTTTTTATTTATGCAAAGAATTAATAGATGTATTTTCTTGGAAATACAAAGATCTAAGAGGTTTTGATCCTAGTTTGGCTTAGCATATGATAGAATTACAACTTGATTCGAAACTTGTAAGGCAAAAATAGAGGCCTATAAATCCTAAAATTTATTCTTTGATGAGAAATGAATTGTCTAAGCTAATTGAATCAAGTATATTTTTTCCCATTAAGAACTCTAGCTACGTGGCCAACCTTGTACCAATGCGGCAAAAAATGGTGAAATCCATGTGTGTGGATTTCAAAGACACTATTAACCCCATATGGATAAGATTTTGAAAAAGTTTCGTGTTTTGATAGATTCTCTTTTAGATGGTTATAGCAGATACAATTAGATTCTCGTGCTATTTTTCATCGTGCAATGGACATAGTTTTTCTTAACATTTTAAATAAGTGCATACTTGTGTATCTAGATGATGTGACTATTTTCTCAAAAAAATTGATAATCATCTTATACATTTGAAATAAACCTTCAAATTTTGTAGGTAATTTTGGGTCTCTTTGAATCCCAAAATATCAATTTTTTTCAATGCACGAAGGCAAATTTCTTGGTCACATTGTTTCTAAACAAAGTTTGGCTATTGATCTGTAGAGGGTAGATTTAATTTTGCAGTTGTCTCTACCACATCACAAGAAGGCTCTTGAAATATTGTTAGGAAAATAAAAATTTTAAGACGGTTTGTACCAAATTTTGTAGCCTTTCTAGACCATTAATTGTTATGCTTAGAAAAAAGTTTTGAATCCATTAAAGTGGCTATTTCTCAAGTTCCTACTTTGAAAAATCCAAATTTTGATAAGGACTTCATAATCTATGCTATTACGGGACCTGAAACTATTTCAACCATTCTTACTCAAGTCAATGATGATGATATTGAGCAACCTATTACCTTTTTTGGGAAAATCCTTCATGATTACAAAACAAGATACACTTTCTTAAAAACATGTACTTGCAATAGTTAGATTCATGTCTTAGTGTCTCATTAAAGTGTGAAAGCTTTCTTGATTAATAAAGAACTAAACGAAAAGTGGGATGAATGGATCACTAAAGTGTTGGAATATGACTTGCATATTAGAGTGGCTAAAAAATCAAAGGAAAAGGACTATGTGAACATCTGTAGTGCCCACTTCCCTTCGACACCATTTTTGTTTTGTTGTTTTCGAGAGTGGTTACTTCACTTATGGATTTATTATGGCTTCTTGATTTAGCATGCTAGTAGATATCATAGACACTGGACTGTTGTTGATTTGATCTTTTATGATGCATATGGTCTACTGGTGGACATTTGATGATGATAATTGTATACTTTTGACATGGTTATTTATCTTTAAATTATGACATGTGCTATATTTAATCATATTGAGTAGAACTTGATAATTGGATTAACGTGATGATCGTTTTGACATAAATGAAATGTGGAATAGAAATGTGCTAGAAAGTGTAAGTGACATCGTATTTGCATAGATGATAGTAAATCATGTGTCGTTTATTTTAGATTATATTGTATATTTGGCATGAATGTTTTAATGCGGCCAACAGCCAAGGTGGTATTCTCTCATTATGCAGGTATATTATATTCACAACAATATTGGGGAGTGGAGACCTACCACATCGGAATTTGAGAAGAATCCAACTAAGGTCACCATGGCAACAAGTAATTGTGTGTATGTTAGAATTATTTGGTTAAGGGAAAATTGTGACCTAGGGTCATGTGTTGTTTATTACCTTGTTTTAGTTTTCCTTTTATTATGTTAGTATGTGTTGCTCTTAGTAAGTGAAATTTTACTTGTGTTATTATTCATGTTCTTTGGATTGGAGTTTACCCCTTTGTTAGCCATGGGTTGTAGTGGCTTAATTAAGTTAATTTGAGATTGTCCTAAACTAATTAAAAGATGTGACCAAAGAGAGTTCATTTATTAGGCTTGATTTACTTGGGATTTTGTGTGGATTGATGTGTGTTTGAGTTTTGAGTGTAGCACACTCTACCCCACATGGGAAACTCGAATTTGGCCTTAGAGGCCAAATTTGGAAGCTTGTGGGACAAGTCAAACTTGTCCCACACCTCTTAAAACCCCATGCCAACCCTACCTATGGGTTGGAAGGCCAAATTTAGGGTCTTTTAGGTGTTTTGGGGGGATAAAAAGGGTAAAATATTAATTGCACTTTCTTTCAAAAATTTAATTTTTCCTTTGGGGAGTGGGCTTAGATGGAGTGTGTAAGGTGCTTGCCTTTCTTTCAACCACTTATTAATGGTGCATTGGAATATGAGGTTGACCAAGTGATGTGGAGTGGAGGGAAAAGGAGGTGGCATCCTACTTGGAGCCACATCATCCCTCCCTCTCTTTTCTCTATTTATTTGATCCTTTTGTTTGTTTTGGGGGTTGGAGGTTTCATTTTTAGTCTCTTGTATTTTGGAGAGGAGAGGATTTTGAAGGAGTTGTGGATTTTTGGAGCTTGTTGATACTTGTGGGAATTTTGTTGGAGCTTGTGGATGCTTGCTTGATCTTTGGAGGGATTTGAGACTTCATACTTGGAACAAGCTCTACCATGGAAAGGTAGGAGCTTCACCTTTGTTTGTATTATGTTTTTTTGTTATATGTATGTGTATATATGTTGTGTTGAATGTTGTTGTTTGAAATGCTTGTTGGGAATGGGTAGAATGCCTAAGTTGGGAGTGGGAGGAGACTATGGGGAGTTTATTTGAGGGAGGCATAAGAGATCATTTTCTTGAGGAGGGAGTTTGGGTTGGGTGCCCACCTAGTATGAGAAATGCTTGCATTTTCTCCTTGTTCTTACTTTGAGGGAGCCATAAGAGGTGAGGGAGGCATAAGAGTGGATGGAGGGATAAGGGGTACTTGAGGGAGGCATAAGAGTTGTTAGGGGTATTGTGTTTTGCATTGGAGGCTTTTAGGTGGCACCCATTCCCATTGGGAGGCATAAGTGGCCTCCCCATAGGTCTTACTCTTATGGCTTTCTTGATAAGCCTTGTGACTTTGTTGTTTTGATGGCTTCCCTCTTGTTGAGTTGTTGATTTTGTTTTGAAGGATTATGGAATGATTGTGAAATTTTTATGTTAAGTTATGTGGAAGCTAGTAGTTGCCATGAGTTGGATTTTCTCCCATTGTAATGTGGTTGGGGCTCGGGGGCCAATGGAGGGGATGGCTTCTCTTCTCCATTGGGTATCTTGGTTGGGAGGAGAGCGTTGCCTCTCCCCTTATTTCTTTGTGAATCAAGCAAACTATTGGAGGAGCTACCTTGTTGATGTTTGTAGCATTGGAGCCTTGTTGATGACAATGTGGAACTACCTTGTGTTTTTACCCACCTAGAGTGGAAGAAAGTGTAATATTGCTTTGTATTTTAGCTTCCATTATTGTAAATTGTTCCCACATTAAGTGGAAAATGTTGTAACAAGATTTTGAAGGAAAGTTGTTTTGATCTTCATTAGTAAGGTTGTAATGTGGATGGAATTGAAAGTTGAAGGAAAGACAATTTATTTATTCTCCTTTAACTTGGCTTGGAACCTCATAAGAGTGTGTTTATCTTGTTGAAATGTTAGTAGTTCTTACTCTAAAATTTAATGGAAATATTGTTGAAACCCTCTTGAGGAATGTTGGGAAATTTACTTGAAAAAAAAATATTGAATTTCATTTTGTTACTTAAAAGAGATGTATTGAAAAAGTTGGAATATTAGTGCATTTTCTATTCTTGTATTGTTGATGGAAAGACTTAAGTTTTAAATAGTTTTCAATATGTCAATGAAGTAATTTAGGTTTTAGCTCTATTATGTTTTTCCTCATATTAAGAATTTATTGTAAATCTATTTGCAAATTGTTAAGGGAAATGAAATCAAATCTAATTGAAATCCCGTACCATGCCTATTAAATTGTGTAGAAAGAAATTTTAATGTAAAAGCTCTAAACTTATTAAGTTCATTACCCATATGTCCTTAATGCTTAATAAGGAAACTAATATTTTAAATATTATTCATATTTAAGTAATACTAAAACTAATGGAATTATTATTATTAAATTATATTAATATTAATGTACTATTAATACTTTTTTATATATATTAACAAAAGTATGCTAATACAACTATAGCCAAGGAAATGATAATAGTTATATATATATATATAAAAATAAACCTACGTATCTTTATGCATTTTTACAGGCCTCCTAAGATCTGAGCACGCGGAAAACAACGAACTAACAGGTTGGCAAGTTCATATTTTGCAAAACAACTGTGCTCCATGAATATTCTGATATGAAACAGATCCACCTCTATGAGATTCTCTTCCACGAGCTACAGCGTAAACAGGAAGATCTCAATAGATGATCTTTGTAATAAATTTCTTCAGGTCTCCTCGTAACACTCTCACTGTCCCTTGATCGATTTTGATAAAAATATCTTGAAGGCGAATCCCGAATTTGAAGATGCATTCGATACTGAACAGATAACAACAGGGTTGGATAACCTGCTTGTTGGAAGCGCTCAAAAGGGCTTTTGTTTTCCATTACGGCTTTACTCTTGCCGCAAAAGCCGATTATCTGCAGCAGTCGAGGCCGTGGATCCCCGCCAAGAACACACCTCGCAGCACCCAATGGAAGTGGAGGTAACACGCCTGCCCCACTAGCTGTAGCTTCATCTATAATCACCATGTCCAACCGCGCGGCCAGGGCCGAGTAAAGACAAGTAGGCAGACCAAACAGGGGGGGCAGAAGATCTCGGATCCACAATGCAATAAATAAAGATACGCGGCCCAGCACGGAGTAACCTGCACGCAAGGGGAATGGGGTCTTAATGGAATGGCAGGTGATTATTAGAGCCACCCACCCCCAACCATAATTTTCAAACATAATTTGGAATTTGAATCCACCCGTAATTTATTGTATATTCTGATATTGGCTCCATTTTATCATTGTTTGAATATTATGGTTAATCAATGCATTAAAAACAAGACTTACATGCATTTATATAATCTCCTTCTTAATCATACATATTTTGGAGCCTTAATTACAGACTCAGTTCTCCTAATCTACTTGCACCTCCTCTATATCTTTGATTACTATTCCTTCTTGCCCATTTGTAATTTGTTTTTACTCTTCTAAGGATGATTCGGTTCCATCAAGCCCAATCATCTCCAAACTAACTTTCTTATCTTGGCAAATCTCAAGAATCTTTGCCATAAATAATGGAACAAACTTATCTTCTCCTCCTACGTTGAAGATTTCTTTAGAGGATTCTACTAAGTGACCCGATTTAAATGTTTTTTAATAAACTGGTCTTTTGGCTCAATACTATCTCCTATTATCAAAAAGGAAGGACTCGGCATAGTGTACGAACTTGAGTGTGGATACACCAATAAATATTCATAAAGACGAGTTTAAGAGAAAAGGCCATATGCCATGGTATAATTCCTTTTCCTAAAAGTTCATATGCCATGCAAATCAAAATACTGGACAATTGAGGAAGCTAATATGATCGGAATACATATGGGCTGGATTCATCATTATTTCTATTTTAAAATTTTAATTATAAAAATTAACACAAATTATATCCTAAAATTAATTTTAAATAAATTATCATACACCAAAATATAAAAATGTATTATTTTTAATATAGTTCAAGGTTAACCATGTAATAACTAAGCTTAATGGAAAGAATAGAAAACCTTTGTTAAATTATTTTAACCTTGTCATCTTTCTTAGAACGGTTGATTAATGAACCCTGAAAGTACTGTGTTAATACATACTTCTTATCTGGATCTGGTTCAGCAATCTTGAACTTAAGTTAAGTAATGCAAGTAAGTTAATGAATTGTAAAGGTTGGAAAACCCCTGCATTATTCTTGTATTGTAACAAAAAAAAAAAAATTTAGTCGTAGTTTCGGTTATGTGTTTAGTGGAAGCAAGTTCTAGAACGCTTTCGTGCGTTTTCACGACGTTATAACATCGATGCAGATATGGAATCTTAAAATGTTGTAGTTTTTCTATAGCCTAAAAATCAACACCCTAAACCTAATCAAGTGGCTCCGATTTTAACTTAGATGGCTAATTTGATCAGTTATTTACAACATGACATTTATCCTAAAGGTATGAACAAGAATAAGAGAAGATATTTCAATTTGCAAGTTTTACCTTTTCTTTACATTAATGGAGTACTATTCAATAAGGATATAAATGGAATACTACTCCATTGTGTTGATTTTGATCAAGTACAACTGTTACTCAAGTAATTTCATTAAAGGTCTACAAGTGATCACTTTTTAGCATGTACAACATCTCTTAAAATCATGAGAGATAGTTGCTATTAGCCCACCACTTTCAAGGACTATTATAAATAGATTAAAAAATGCAAGCAATGTGCATTGTTTATTGGCAAAAATGGTTAACATCGCTGCCACTTCAGCATATTTCAGATTGATCAAACTTTCATGGAATGGGGCCTTGACTTTATCGACATGATTAATCCACATTTATCTCAAGGGCACAAGTGGATTTTGACAACTATGGATTACTTCACTCACTAGACCAAAGTTGTGGCTCAAGGAAGCAAATTAGACCTTTATTCTATCATTTTATGAATGTATTGTTTCTAAATTCAATGTCTTAACCACCATAATTTTTATAATGCTCTAACTTTTCTTGGAGCGAGAGTAACTGATTAGGATGTTAAACAAGGTGTTTACTTGAGTACTTCATCCAACTATTACCCTCAAGGTAATGGGTTGGCTAAAAGTAATGGGTTGGCTAAAAGTACAAATAAAAAGTCGCTAGGGATAATTAAGAGAATGCTTAAAGAAAATCAAAAGCAGCTTCTCATGTATTGAAGAGATTTATGCAATGAAAGAGTTAATTTAGATTTTTATTGTATAATTTATTCATGGTTTTCATTTTTTAAATCTTTTCGTTTTAACTACACATTAAGTTATCTTTTCTTCTTACAAACTACTATCACTTTGTGTGACGCTTTGTTTTCCCAAAAGGTATTACAGAGATTTATGCAATGAAAGTGTAAATTTAAATTTTTATTGTATAATTTAATCATGATTTTCATTTTCCTAAATCTTTTCCTTTTAACTACACATTAAATTATTTTTTCTTCTTACAAACTACTAACACTTTGTGTGCCGCTTCTTACGCTTACCAATGATTAAAAAATTAATATAAAAATACTAATACTTTTTGTTTTATAGCTCATTTGATATAAGAATTGAGATTTTTTCCAAACACTACTATTCCATTTTCTTGCAAGGCCTCATCTTGAAGACCCATTTTGCATTATGTTTAAACATATTTTTATAATTTAAAAAAAAAAAAATATCTATATCATCCGTCTTTCATTTCTTGCATCTTTTACATGTTTTCTTGTTAAACCCAAAGGTTGGATATTGTGTATTCTCTCCTCTCACGTTCTTAAACAATCTTGAGGATCAAAAGCAATTTAACTTCTCCCCTTTTTCATTTTTAAGGGTCTCGTGACAATTGAAATCATCTCCACACACGTAGACACACCCCATGTTCCAACAGGTATACAAATTCAAGGTCAACTATTGTTATTGATCAAGCATGTACGTATTTCAAGCGTGGCATGAAGTGAGGGGCTTCTAAGTCCCAATACCCAAGCCTTAGATAAAGTCCTTACAACTTGAATTGGGGCACTATATCGCCATGTTTATTGAAAATGTCCCTAGTGATGATTGTTTATCCTAGCATTTTTTTATTTTTATTTATTTCTTTAGATTTATAAATTTTTATTTTTGTTATGTTTACGAATTCTTTTATTTTTAAGAATTTTTAAATTGTTTTTTTGTTGTTCATTTTTTAAAGTTTATTTCCTTCTAGATTTTTATTGATTAATTTTAATATTCATTAATTTAATTTTAATTTTTATCAATATTAATTCATTGATATTTGACTTCAATAATTTTTAGTGGTATTATTGCTATTGCTAGTACTATTTTCTTTGAATTATACATTTAAGTAAACTCTAAAAGGACCTCTATTCAAAATCTAAATCAGTAAAAACCCATTTACCCTTTCACACATAAATGTTCATAAATTTTAAAATAGCCACCAAAGTGTTACACTATTAAGTAATTGTTGTTTAAACCTGCCAATATTTAACATGAGAGAAGAACACTAACACAACACATCATACTCGCAAAATATTAAATCACGCAAAATAATCAAAATTTAAATTATGCTCAATAAAAGCTGAAGACTCACATGACAAAAGAATACTATTACAACCAACACAATCATGCTCAGTACTCAGGCAACAGATACTGAATTTTGAAACACAATAAAAAAACTCAAATTTTGAACCACATTTCTCTTAATCAAGGTGAATAGTACAGATTTGTCTTAAAAATTCAACTTAAGAAGTAATAACAACTGGAAGCACTTACCAATGCAGCTCGTCACAGATGAACGCCTTAGTCAAATATAATAAGATGTCCATTGTACAGAAAACAATAATCACGCACTTAACAACGTCTATTGTACATAAAACAATAATAAAAATATCTATTGTTCATAAAAATATATTTGAATGACAGCAAAAATGATAACTAAAATCATAGATATCAGATGTCAATGAGCAGACAATAATAAATACAAACATCAATTTCAGATGGCAATTGGTGGATTTTTATATTTAGTAACTAAAAGTTGTTTCTACAAATTATTTAACTTAAAGAAAAACAAATAACAAATAACATGGTTGTATAATGTAGTTCTTAACATAATTCCAACCATGAGAATCACATTGACATTTATGACCATATCAATAAAATCAACAGTTCACCATTCAATAATAGATGAACATTTTACTGCCTATACACTACAACATAACACCATTAAAATGTTAACACCAGAATATTATAGCAACCATGTCAATATCGCTACATAAAAAACAAAACCACCCAAACCGATGGCAAACTACAACATAGGGAGGAATAAGGTGGTGTTGTATATATCTCCCCCGGGTAAATATAGACATCACAAAGTATTGACATGTGAAAATTCATGCCCTGGCGCAGGTTGGGCGCACATCGAAGGTGTCGACATGCGAAAATTCGCGCCCGGTGCAAGTTGGGGCACATCAAAGGTGTCGACATGTGAAAATTCGTGCCACTGGCGCAGTTGGGGCGCACATCAGAAAGTGTCAACACCACATTTTCAGCGCCTATGGCGCACTTAAGAGTATGTTGACATGAGGATGGATGCGCCAAGGCACATCTTCAGGAGGCACAACATTTTAAGCATTGACACCTGCATGAGAGAAAAACAAACCCTGACGCAAATATTCAAATGGCCATAACTTTTCACAAGGAGCTCGGATTCACGCAAGGTTGGACTTTTCGGAAAGCTTACAAGGTCCTCTATCCAACTACAACAAATTATCTTTAATTGGGTGAGCTTAAGTTCTTCAAAAATATAAAATAAAATTCACCATTTTTTAGGTTTCTTTAGTGGTTCTCACCTACCGCCATAATAAGATGAATTAAATGCAACCTAGAAGTGGTTAGAGTAGATATGGAATTCCTCTCTTTTTTTCTCATTTTTCCTATAAATTGTAAGAAAGGAATTCTTTCTAAAGTTGGACATTCTTGTTTTGCCCCTCCCTTCTTCTCTTTGGCAGTGAATTTGTGGAGTTCAAACCTCCCATCTAAAACTGTAATACAACTTTGTTTCTTAGCATTTTGTAGTGTATTGTATCAATCCTTAGAGAAAATAATACATGTCTGTATATGATTCTCAACCCTCTCTTTGTTCATTTGCATCCACCGATCTTTCACCGCAAATTTTGTTATCTGGCATGATATTGCATTGCATTTTAATGGTTTGTGTTTATTGGCAAGACAAGTGTTCTTCATTCCTCGATGCATCAGCTTTGTTAGTTTAGGTTTTATTTTATGCATCCTCTTACCTTGTCTCCTTGGAAAGTCGGTTTAATTTTTGAGTAAACCCTCTGCATTTTTACATGTGCATCTCGAACAAAGAAATAGGAACCGGCCTTCATCCAGAGCTTTTCGATTTTGCAAAGTCCCACACTTGAGAAAAGTTTCATGTTATGCAATCACACCGAGATTTTCAACCCATTGAGTTGCAGAGCATAATCAAGGGGTGTTGTAATTCACCATCAATAGGTGGAACTAGAAAACAAGTTTATCACTAACTAAGCATAAATTTAAAATTCAAAAATTACTTAAACCCTATAGAATAACAAGATTACTCACAATAAACATGTATTTTTTTATAATTCACAAAATCTATTTTAATTTTTCAAACATAGCGCATATCACCTCTTCAAAATATGAGAGTATCATTTACATTAAAATAGGACTATGGGTTCAAACTTCCACAACAATAACAAGAAGAAAATTACCATATATATAATAAAACTTCAACTTAGGATTCTCATATATTAAGTATTCATCAATAGAAGTCCAATAGAAAAATCAATAATACCCCATAAAATAAAATAAAAATCCTGAAATACTTTGTGTTCACTAATTATTCGTCGTAATCATATAATCAATAAAGCACAATAAAAATTAAGACACATTCATTACAGTGATCAACAAATTGATTTATTTATTATACCATTAAGTTAGCATAGCAATAGACCCTACACATCCAACAAATTGCTTTGTTCATTAATTACTCATTCGCAATCATATAATCAAGAAAGCACAATTAAAAAAATGTTTAGTTAATCGCAGCTATCCAATTAAAAATTAAAGAAATTATAAAGAAAACCATTTAACTAAGACCCAACACAATCAACACATTATTTTGTTTAATACACAACAAAAACCATAATTAAAACACATTCATTACAAAGAATCAATAAATTGTTTTTTTCATTATACCATTAAGTTAACATATCAATAAACCTTACACATGCAACAAATTGCTTTGTTCATTAATTATTCATTGCAATCATACAATCAACAAAGCACAATCAAAAAAATGTTTTGTTAATTACAACTATCAAATTAATATTAAAGAAAACCATTTAACTAAGACCCAACACAATCAACACATTATTTTGTTTAGTACACACAACAAAAACCATAATTAAGACACATTCAAGTGATCAACAAAATGTTTTATTCATTATAGTACACACAAAGATTCATTACGTATTAGCTTCCGATCATACAAACAAAGAACTGTCCACAAAATATTTAACTATTAAAGAAGACAATCCATACAAAAACTATTCAATTAAAGATATTAATAGATACAACACAATCAACAATCAACGTTTTGTTCATTCTGTCATCAAATTAAACATTAAAGAAGACATCGTTAAAATAAATTCATTAAAATAATCAACAAATTGCTTTGCTCATCATAGTACACACCCAAAAGATCCATTAATATTTCATTACAAAATCAACAAAACATAGTCGAAAAAATGTTCAGTTTATTAATCATTAAAAAGACACCATTTCCAAAACCATTTAACTTAGATATCAATAAATCCTACATAATCAACAAATTATTCTTCTCGTTGTAGTCATAAAATCAACAATTAACACAATTAAAAATTAATGAAGACATTCTTAATCCCAACACAATCAACAATTAAAATTTTGTTCATTGCAATCATCAAATACAACATTAAAGAAGACATCATTAAAGTACAAATCATTCGTTGATCAACCTTGCTTTGTTCATTATAGTACACACCCAAAAGAATCCTCAATTATTCAATTACAATCATACAATCAACAACGCACAATCCAAAAAATGTTCAAATATTAAAGAAGACTGTAGTGCCCACTTCCCTTCGACACCATTTTTGTTTTGTTGTTTTCAAGACTGATTACTTCACTTATGGATTTATTGTGGCTTTTGATTTAAAGCATGCTAGTAGATATCATGACATTGGATCGTTATTGATTTGATCTTTATATGATGCATATGGTCTACCGGTGGACATTTGATGATGATATTTGTATACTTTTGACATGGTTATTTATCTTTAATTATGACATGTGATATGCTTAATCATATTGAGTAGAACTTGATAATGGACTAATGTGATGATCGTTTTGACATAAATGAAATGTGGAATAGAAATATGCTAGAAAGTGTAAGTGACATCGTATTTGCATAGATGATAGTAAATCATGTGTCATTTAATTTGAATTATATTGGATATTTGGCATGAATGTTTTAATGCGGCCAATAGGCCAAAGGAGGTATTTTCTGTTCTGCAGTATAATATATTTCGCAACAAAATGGGGAGTGGAGACCAACCACATCGGAATTCAAGAAGAATCCAACTAAGGTCACCATGGCAACAAGTAATTGTGTGTGTGTTGGAAGTATTTGGTTAGGGAAAATTGTGACCTAGGGTCATGTGTTGTTTTATTTTAATTTTCCCTTTTATTATGCTAGTATGTGTTGCTCTTAGTAAGTGAAATTTTACTTGTGTTATTATTCATATTCTTTGGATTGGTGTTTACCCCTTTATTAGCCATGGGTTGTAGTGTCTTAAATTAAGTTATTTTGAATTTGTCCTAAACTAATTAAAGGATATGACCAAAGAGAGTTCATTTATTAGGCTTGATTTACTTGGGATTTTGTGTGGATTGATGTGTGTTTGAGTTTTGAGTGTAGCACACTCTACCCCACATGGGAAACTCGAATTTGGCCTTAGAGGCCAAATTTCAAAGCTTGTGGGACAAGTCAAACTTGTCCCACACCTCTTAAAACCCCATGCCAACCCTACCTATGGGTTGGAAGGCCAAATTTAGGGTCTTTTAGGTGTTTTGGGGGGATAAAAAGGGTAAAATATTAATTGCACTTTCTTTCAAAATTTAATTTTGTCCTTTGGGGAAGTGGGCTTAGATGGAGTGTGTAAGGTGCTTGCCTTTCTTTCAACCACTTATTAATGGTGCATTGGAATATGAGGTTGACCAAATGATGTGGAGTGGAGGGAAAAGGAGGTGGCATCCTACTTGGAGCCACATCATCCCTCCCTCTCTTTTCTCTATTTATTTGATCCTCTTGTTTGTTTTGGGGGTTGGAAGTTTCATTTTTAGTCTTTTATATTTTGGAGAGGAGAGGATTTTTGAAGGAGTTTGTGGATTTTTGGAGCTTGTTATTACTTGTGGGAATTTTGTTGGAGCTTGTGGATGCTTGCTTGATCTTTGGAGGGATTTGAGACTTCATACTTGGAACAAGCTCTACCATGGAAAGGTAGGAGCTTCACCTTTGTTGTATCATGTTTTCTTCTTTTGTTATATGAATGAGTATATATGTTGTGTTGAATATTGTTGTTTGAAATGCTTGTTGGGAATGGGTAGAATGCCTAAGTTGGGAGTGGGAGGAGACTATGGGGAGTTTATTTGAGGGAGGCATAAGAGATCATTTTCTTTAGGAGGAGTTTGGGTTGGGTGCCCACCTAGTATGAGAAATGCTTGCATTTTCTTCTTGTTCTTACTTTGGGGGAGCCATAAGAGTTGAGGGAGGCATAAGAGTGGATGGAGGGATAAGGGTACTTGAGGGAGGCATAAGAGTTGTGAGGGGTTTGCATTGGAGGCTTTTAGGTGGCACCCATTCCCATTGGGAGGCATAAGTGGCCTCCCATAGGTCTCACTCTTATGGCTATCTTGATAAGCCTTGTGAATTTGTTGTTTTGATGATTTCCCTCTTGTTGAGTTGTTGATTCTATTTGTTTTGAAGGATTTTGGAATGAATGTGAAATTTTATGTTAAGTTATGTGGAAGCTAGTAGTTGCCATGAGTTGGATTTTCTCCCATGTAGTGTGGTTGGGGCTCGGGGGCTAATGGAGAGGATGGCTTCTCTTGTCCATTGGGTATCTTGGTTGGGAGGAGAGCGTTGCCTCTCCCCTTATTTTGTTGTGAATCAAGCAAACTATGGAGGAGCTACCTTGTTGATGTTGTAGCATTGGAGCCTTGTTGATGACAATGTGAAACCACCTTGTTTGTTTACCCACCTTGAGTGAGGAAAAATGTAATATTGCTTTGTATTTTAGCTTCCATTATTGTAAATTTGTTCCCACATTAAGTGGAAAATGTTGTAACAAGATTTTGAAAGAAAGTTGTTTTGATCTTCTTTAGTAAGGTTGTAATGTGGGTGGAATTGAAAGTTGAAGGAAAGACAATTTATTTATTCTCCCTTACTTGGCTTGGAACCTCATACGAGTATGTTGATCTTGTTGAAATGTTAGTATTTCTTGCTTTAAAACTTAATGGAAATATTGTTGAAACCCTGTTGAGGAATGTTGAGAAATTTATCTAAAATATATATATATATATAATTTCATTTTGTTACTTAAAAGAGATGTATTGAAAAGTGGGAATATTAGTGCATTCTCTCTTCTTGTAAAATAAATAAAAATAGTTTATAAGCATTTGGTTGCATACATAGTATAAAATCCTTTCCTTTGCATACTTAGTATAAATCCATTCCTACATAATACACGTGAAAGAAAATATAGAAAAGTGTAAAACTAAAAGAATAAATTAAAAACAATAAAGTAATCATCACGACTAAAATAAATACAAATATACAAACCTAAATATTTGGAAAATAAAACATTGGAATATTATTTAATGGATATACATGCATTAGATCTTGGTTACTTATACATCCAAATGACTATTTTATTCGTTAGCAAAGAAAAACATTTGAAAGTGTGGAAATAAAAAACAATTAGCTGTACAGTTGAAATCTATACAGGCGTGTTTTACAGTTATTCGCACTAATTGCAAAGCAAACTGTGCTTCATGAATATTCTGATATGAAACAGATCCACTCTCTCGTGAGATTCTCTTCCTTGAGTTTCCTCGTAGAACAGGTAAGGTCTCAATGGAGGATCTTTCAAACGAATTTCATCGGGTCTCCCCGTAACACTCTAACTGTTCCTTAATCGATTTGATAAAATATCTTCAAGGCGGATTCCAAATTTGAGGATGCATTCGATAATCGAACAGATAACAACAGGTCGGATAACTCGCTTGTTGGAAGCGCTCAAAAGGTGTTGTTTTCCACTTTGCGACTTGACCGTGCTCGGCCGATTATTGTTGCAGGCAGAGGCGTGGATCCCCACCAAGAACACACCTCGTATCACCCAATGATAGTGGAGGTAACACGCCTATTTTTGCTCTACCGTAGCTTTGTCTCTAACCTCTTAACAACTCGCACGGCCAAGGGCGAGCGGAAAGGGTAACACACCTTGCTTCAGTGCGTAGCTTCACCTCTAACCACCACATTGAATCCATGCGGCCGGGATGAACAAACAAAGAGCCGACTATGTAAAGTATAAGATTTGCAAAATATAGATTGAAATAAATGAAAAAACACGCGCCGGTTTGGGTAGCTTGCATCGCAAAGGAGAGGGGGTTTAATGTTATGGCAGTGGCCATTAAAGCCACCCACCCCAACCATGTTTTCAAACCTAAATTTGAATGCTTTCCCACCGTTAAAACTCTTGTCCCTTTGTTCATTTTTCAAATATGAATAACCTACTTTAAGGAAAGTAATTTTGAATGAATACAATATTATAACCATGTTCACATTCTTAGTACATAAAAAGATGGATTTGGAACTTCATAATTAATTAGGAAATATGTATTTTAGCTAAACTTACATTATATAAATCTAGTTGATTAAATATACATTTGAAATTTTATATTCCTTAAAAATAACATGATTTATACGATAAAATATTAAACTTTATGCTTGTGCATATAATGAGTAGTATATATATCTCGTTTTGAGATTTTAAATGTATATATAGTATTTATGTATTCTAAATAAAGACTAAATATAATACCTCAAATGTAAAATATAAAACTATTGATGCCTGTCAAGTGCATGTACAAATACATTATCTTGAAAGAATTTATTTGTAAACGGGCCATCATATAAGAATATAGAACAATTGTAATATGATGGATCATAAGGTATGACACTATAAAGACGTTTAGCAAACTTTTCTCTAATGAATGCATGACATGAATCATGGAAATGAAGTAAAATAATTTTTAAAAAAAAAAATTTAGTCGTATTTTCGGGTTATATGTTTGTGGAAGTAAGTTCGATCGTCATCGTTTTCGCTTTTTCTAGGGGCGTCACAAAGACAATCCTAACAAAAACTATTTAATTAAGATATTAATAGGATCCAACATAATCAATAATTAAAATTTTGTTCATTGCAATCATCAAATACAACATTAAAAAGACATCATTAAAGTAATGGTGATTACATTGATCAACCAATTGCTTTGATCATTATATTAATATATTAAAACTTCATTACAAATTCAACAATACACAATCAACAAAATGTTCTATCACAGTCAACAAAATGTTTTGTTTATTAAATATTAAAGAAGACACCATTGGAAAAACTATTTAGCTAAGATTTCAATAGATCCAACATAATCAACAAAAACACAATTCACATTTTGTTCGTTATAATCATCCGATTAACATTAAAGAAAACATCCTTGGAACAATTTATTAAACAAAATGTTCTATTTATTAAATATTAAAGAAGACACCATTGGAAAAACTATTTAGCTAAGATATCAATAGATAACACAACATAATCAACAAAAACACAATTCGCATTTTGTTTGTTATAATCATCCAATTAACATTATAGAAAACATCCTTGAAACAATTTATTAAACAAAGATATAAAAATCTCCAACAATAACAACAAATTGCTTTGTTCATTATAGTACATCCAAAAGTTACATTTATTATTAGTTGCAATCATACAATTAACAAAACAAAATCAACAATATGTTTTGTTTATTACATCCGTACAAACAAACATTAAAGAAGACGTCATTAATCAAACCATTAAACTATGGTATCAAATAGATGCAAGACAATCAATAAATTGTTTTATTCGTTACAATCATCGAAACGAATAGTTATCATATTTTGGGAATTTCAATTATAATAATTATTAAGTGCTATCAAAATTCTGTTATTCTATATTAAATGTGAGACTTTGATCTTGTATCCAAAGATTGACTTCACTAGGTTACCTACAATAGACATCCTAGATTGACCAGCTCATGTCGTACGGATTAATGTCACTATTGTGTTGTTCTTTTAGTCCCTCCATGACAATCCAAACTGTCACACAATGCATGATGAAAAATATATTCCTTGCCCTTTGTTGTTTCCCATCGTATGGAGTACTGTACAAATTGATTAACACATTGATTGTCGCAATCTAATGTCATTCCTTCATTATTGTCCAGGTTTGGTGACCGAAATACATACTATTAACATATAAACAACATTCCAAAGCGAAAAAGGAAAGAAAAGATCTCTTTAAGGTCAATGATGCCTAACACCCTGCGCACTTAAGTGTTGTGAGGGTATCTTACAACATTAGGCTACTAAAGATAACTTATTTCGCAAAATTTAATACTGCATATTGTACCCTTTTATCAGGATCCTTCACTTTACTGACTGAAACTACCATCCCAGGTGGTATAAATGAGGGTATATACCTGTAATCAACAAAACAAGCTCTCTAAAATGCTCCACTCGGCTTCCCGAGTAGCCCTGCATCAGAGTGTTGGTCCGGACAAGCATGGCCACCTAGGTGGTGTCCGAGGGAAGCACATTTTCCTCCTTACAAAACACGCCCACGGTGAGACACTGGATGAGCTCCTTCTGAAGGTGGGCACTGTGGCCGGTCCACAGCTAGAAAATGGCCTTCACCTTCAAATTTTCGCCCTTCTGAGACCTCGGCGCCACAAATATCTGCCAACCCTCCCCTCACGCTTACGTCTCTGACTTCCTCAACATGATAATGTTGTGTTTTGGTTTTCCATTTGTACCCTACATTTAATATCCTCCCGACGCCATCAACTGTCTGCAACAATTCCATGCATCGACGACTATAATCTCCGCACGCAAAGAACAATCCGTGTGTTATCTCCTGATTGGCTACGAAAACATGTTTCTTGTGCTCAACAACAACCGTTGGATTTCAATGCACTGTCTGTGTAAAAATATGGGCGGTTGGATTGAACACGTTGATGCAATTTGAACACGCATACTCTAGTCAGGAAATCCGCCATCTACGAATAACACTGTGTCCAGAGATCCATTGATCATGTACTCATACACCAGAAGCCTGTGGGAACCCTCGTCGCAGAAACTGTATAATTGAACAAGATTTTTATGACGGCTTGAACCAATTACTCTCATCTCTGTTCTGAATTCCCTTTCCCCTACATGTTCTCCCTCACCTTCCATCACCGTTGCATTAATAGTTTTCAGAACAATTTCTCTTCCTTCAGGTAAGGTGCCTTTATAAATTATACCAAAGGCACCCCTTCCCAATTCTTGTGTGAAACCCCCTCTAGCAGCCTCTATTTCTTTATAAGAATATGTAATTAACCCATCCACAACCTTATGCTACTCTCCAACAGCTCTGGCCTTGTAACCATATGCACGGAAGAAAAAAATGAAGCCCGCCGCCAAGAAAATTGAGGAGCCAGATAGGAGATTTATACCAATTACTAAAAAGCCTTTCCCGACTTTCCCTCCATCTCTTTTCTTGGCTGCTGCTGTGGTAAAGGTAAAGGAGGGAGGGAAGGAGAGTGTACATGGAGGGATGAATTTTGCTGACATCCTTTAAAGTGGTGGTCATTGTCGATGAAGTGGAATTGAGAAGGACAAGAGCAGTTGGGCTTGTTATCACAAGTTAGTCGACATGTTCCGTTGCTCCCACACTGACACTCGACGTCATTACAATAATCATCCCCAGATCGCCACACATATGACCAAGCAGGAGTCTGACTAGTGTCATTCAGGTCCCAAACGTACTGCCCCAGAATTACGTAGGTATCAAGTGTGACTCTGCGAAGAAACTGCCCCCTCCGACATCACGTTTGGTGATGTTTGCGACTGTCATGTTGGTGATATTTACCAAATACAACAATCCACTCCAATCAAAATTCAACCTTGCGGGATTAAAGCCAGGGTTACCAGTAACAATATTCCAGTAAGCGCCATCACTCTTGCCCACCTGATCCACGACATAGAGCATCAAATTACCGTCCCCTTGCATGGAAAGCTCAAATCGACCTGCTGAATAGTTTGTTGGTGAAATGTTAGTATATAATGCAGCTCCCGCCTTGAGCGTCTGACTGGGTAACAAAGTGTAGTGAAAGGCGCATACAAAAACCTCATGTCTTAGCCTTGCACCAACAACTGTCTCAAATGCTAAAAACCACTTGGCTCAAACCTACAGCAACAACAATCACTTGTTAGTCCAAACATCAATCATGTTGTGAAAATTTGAAGTCTCCAACATTCCGCGCATCCTTAATTTGATACAAAACTCATGCCTTGAAATTTAGTTATTCGTTAGATTTTAACACATTCAGGAGGAGGAATGTAATTGGTTGGATATCTTAGTGCTGTCATACTCAGCAGGTGTAGTCTCACTACAAGAACGCCAACGGCGTAATTATACCTATGTGTATTCCTCCATAGGCATATGCCTAAGACACGGTGTGTCTGAATCTATATATCCACAACATACTTTCAGGGGAAGCTATATATCGAAAATATAACATATTTACCCTAAGTTCACATAGGTTAAAAGGTTTACAGGAGTTCAATTATATTATTTATTCCACCATATAACATATTTATATATATCAAAATTTTAAGCATCAATTTGAGATTTTTCATATTGCAAAGTTGAACTTTGAATGTGCCTCTAAATTTTTTTCCATTGAGATGAAAAATGAGGAATGTAAATCTCATCTCAAAAGGTAAACTATGAATACTTATTAATCCCAAAGGCCTCAATTCCCAAAATAATATTGTTAAACACTTGACATGCCTTATGTGTGCTTCCACATTTTGCATACATGCTTACCAAGAAAAAAGAAACTTTATTAGTAGTAATCACTTCTCACCCTACCACATGGGTTTTGGCTCAGGTGCTTTACATCACATGGATTCATATCAAGTTTCCTTCACTTCCTTAGAGTAATAATCTACGCTAACTATTTTGATAGGGGATCACGCTTCGCTAGAGTATTTGGGAGAGGGTATATTGACACGGGTGATGGGATATTGGAGGATTTTTTATTTGTACCTTCATTTTGAAATAATCTCCTATCAAGTATATCATATCACATACCATGATTTAGGAAAGCGATATGAGTTCACTCTAAAATTTGTGGTTATCAGGAAGTCACATAATGATTCCATAGTGGTAGTATGAAGAGCATCTCACTAGTCCTATGTTTATCGTTTCTTTCACTTTGATGATGAATCTTGCATAGATGATGAGATCCCTTCAAGTTTGACTTCTAACACTTCACTTTCATTCACATTATACTCACTTTGGTATTGATGACAGTTATAAGCATTTAGATTCACCTAGGCAGTCTCATGTTGATTCTTATTCTAGTGCATATGATGAGAGTATTAATAATGAGGATTCAAATTTCAATCTAGATGATGATATCAGTGATGGGGGATCACCTCCTTCCTCACATAGTCATGTATTAGAGTTTGATTACACACATCCTATCCTTCCTCACCTCTCTCTCAATTGTGCATTAGAAGTTAATGAATCTCCTCCATATTCTCCATCTTTATGTCCACTTCTTCACGTCTTATAGACTTCTTGACCACATCCTTATGAAATTATGACTTATAGTCCAATTTAGACTTGAAAAACACTACGGGATGTAGATCATTTGTGATGCGCCAAAATTAGCAGGAACTTGACAAGGTCATAACTTGAGCTCTGGGTGTTTGTTTAAGTTTGTTTTTTTAAACCATATGTTTTGATGAGATGAACGCACCGAAAACTTGCCCTACCAATTGGGGAAAGTTTTGGCACATTTTCGGCCCTAAATCTACCATCTTGAGGCCGAAAATTAGGATTTAAGTTGTAGTTCGAGTTTTTTCCTATTTTTGAGCATTAGTTGATTTTAGTCTATTAGTTGCATTATGAGTTAGAAAGTTGGCAATTCATCTAATTTAGGAATGTAGAAGATGCGTGGCAATTTTTGTGCCTGTACAAATAAGCACACGAACTTACTAAGAATAACAGGTTCTAGTAAATTGCTAAAAATAGTAATTTCCGCCACATAGAGTAGATTTAGTCAAGTTAGTTAGATTTTTCTTGGCAACTCCGGTTGGGAGTTGTTTTCCTATTTGGGAAACATTTTAATTCATTATTCAATAACAAAGAAAGAGATCTATTTTCTTTTGGAGTTCATATTATTTCATGATATCAAGTTTTTTCATAATTTGGCTACATTAATTTGGTTATTGATCCATTATTTGGGAGACAAAAACAATCATAGTTTTTATGTTCCACATTAAGGTTTTGTCTCTTCCATTAATCCCTATTAATATATCAATGCAATATTTGACATTCCTAATTGGGGTTTAGTCTTGGGTGATTCTCCTCTTGATAACGAGGATTTTGCATATATGGGATTTATTGGGAGTTCATGATGCCTCATCTTATATGGGGGTTCTGAATCCTAACCCTCTCCTCTTCGCTTCTTTTCTCTCTTTTTCTAGAGGGGGAGCTCTCTATGTTCATTATAGGGGACATATTTACTAAGGGAGATGTTCCTTGCACTTCTCTTTTTTCTCTTTTGGCCTAGTTTTGCCTACATGTTTTCTCCTTTTCTTCACTTTTTGAGGGATTTTATCTATACTTGGGTGCCCCATTAGGCCTTGTATTCAAGACCCATTTCTTTTACCTACCTAAGATACACATAAGGTGGGGTGTTAATGTACGTTTTTAATTCCATTTCATGGTTTTCTTAGATATGTATTTAACTTTCTTAGGTCTCAACAAGGAAGATGGGAGTTACACTTCTTCACCCTTTTAGGTTCTTGCTACATTTCCTTACTTCCTATATATACGCCTCTTGTAAATCTATTTTTCAATGCATTCAATATACAAGCAATATTTTGGCTCATGTATGGTTCCTCTCTTACAACTTAACTCACTTTGTGAGCTTGTTTTTAATCAATGCTCGATTTTGGTACACATTCTCAAAAGAACAAATTCAACATGAAAGAGATACTAATAATAAGGGTATTGAAAATATCACGAAAAACGGGACATATAATATATGGTAATCTAATGGGTATGTTATAATAAGAATAATGTATTAGGAAGGGATATTAATAATAAAATATTGAGAATTATAATTTGAGATAGGGTACTATTTTGCATCATGTGAACAAACATGATATGTCACAAGTTTACTTATTGATCCTTCATGGTCTTATGCTACTCAATAAATGATTTCATGCCATGAAAACATATATTCTTGCTCTAATTTTAAATGATGATTTTTTATTATTCATTGTAACTAACTACTGCACTTGCATGGTGTATTGGAGACATCGATAGGGAGGAGTTGAAGAAATTAATGTTGAGGTTACATATGGATGATGTGTCACTATTTGTTACCATCACAACATTTGTATATTTAATGCAATGTTTGTTGAACATCCAATTTGTCTTAATAGTTATTAACTTGAAAAACCTTATTTTTTTGGTTTTATAACTTTTCGACATTACTCTGATAACATTATTACATGTTTTAATAATGTAAGTGTGGAAGGAAAATGAAACAATTGTGAACACACATGAAAACAATGTAAAAATCTATGCAAGAGCACCAAATCAAGGGCATAAACATCCACAACTCTAACGCCGAGTGTTGATTTGTTTGTTGAGTGTATGTTGTCTCTTAACAAAGAGGATAAGTTGGATGACAAGGATGATCTAGCCCAGGGCATGGTGGGAAAGGGCAATGATGTGTTAGACTCTAGGCTAGAGAGAATGTAGATTTTGTGGTTCTTAGCTTATGGGTTTCCACCTTAGGTATGGGTCATTACGGTCCCTTAATAGCCTATGACGAACTCACATTTGGAATTGGGTTAGGCATTTTGAAAAAATATTGCCTCCTTTACTAGGCATATGCATTGGGCAAACAATTATACTTTCTAGTGGGAATGTTGGTGAGCTCATTCACAACATCTCATGGATTTGTTTGCGGGCCTCCAACTATCTTGTGAGATAGTTTCTCCATTTTATGTTGTTTTATTGTATGATTTCATCTCATCCTTTTCAAACCTACACCACCATCATCCCAGTTAGGCTAAAATGAGAGTTTCGAAAGCAGGGCATAGGCAACCATAATTGTTTAATGGAAGGTGGGTTTTGTAGATGCGATTGTCACCACTAGGGGTGGAAACACCCAGTGTCAAGCGTTAATCTGTACATTGAGGATCATTTGAGATTGACATCATATTATATCATGGATCCCATAATGAATATCACAATTCATACTTGTTTGTATTTGACATCTCCTTACACCACTAATGGGATCACCCAAGCTTGTAACTTGCCTTGACTCCCACTCTTTTGCTTTACATGTAGTGGTTAAACATTGCATCGATTGACTCACATGACAACTAGATGATGCAGGCTACATGTGTTGATGTGCCTCAACATATGGGTTGGCATCTCTTCCACCTATCCTCGAATGATATTCATGCATTCAATAAATTTCATGCATTCAAATTTGTTAACTCATCAATATATTATAACTTTCATATTGATAACCCACATTATAATCTTCCCTTGGGTGTATTCATTGACCAAGGCTTTCCTTCTAAGACATCTCCAAAGTACGTTTCCTCAATGACCTGCACCATGCGCCCCCTTTCTCCTTCAAAATATTGACACAAATGACACATGCTTCATAGATGCCTAGTCATAATAAATGTGATTTTCACATAGGTTCCCAACAACGTTTTCCTCTCCTTTAGAATTCTCCTCCCTCAATCTCCTTCTTCATCACCTCTCTTCCTCCTTTGATGTTTATCTCCCTCAACTCTAACTTCCTCGACACATCCCCTATGGCATTCCCATTACATATTTCACGTGCATTTGCTAGTTTATTGACAACAATATTTCAAGAGTGCTCATCATAATATGCAAAAGACTATTATGAAAGAGATATTTAATTTATATTAAAATTGTGGACTCTCAACAAGAATTGTTCTTCCATTATATGTCTCCTCCAAATTATGGATGCCGACAATTTATGTAATCCCATGACCAATTGTGATGCTTAGACATTTAATCAATAATAATTAAAAATCACATACTTAAATATGATAAATATAAAAATATATAATTGGCTCTCAAATTTACACCGCGTGCATAGGTAATACGCTACAGATAAGTATTAATAACTGTGTGTTTCACAAAATTTTACCCAACGGGAAAAAAGAAATGGTACGAAAGTTAATGCGGAAGCTTCTGGTAAAGTGATGGACAGCTCGAAAGCATCTGTGTCGGTCGGAAGAGCCCTTAATACATGCTCTATAAAAATAACCCTTTCCTCTAGTTTGCTAGAAGTCTGATTTTGGTAATGTTCTATAAGGCCTCTGTTCTGCGTAGTTAGTGTTCTGATTTCTTCATTTCAGTCTGTGTTGTTTTTGTGGTATGATGTCTGTGTTGTGTTTTTGTATGATGTCTATGTTGTTTTAGTCTGTGTTGATTCAGCCTGTGTTTTTTTCATATGAGTATCGTAAGAGCGCCGAATATTACCAGTCCAGACTCTTTTTGGATAGGGTTGAAACATGCGGAGGAGAGCGGGGACTTGAATATTGATGGACAGGGTTAAAACACGCGGATGACATTTGGGGCTTCTCCTTCATTTCACAGGTTAGTATCGATTTTAATCTTGTCAAATTTAGAAAGGTAGTATGACTAAGGTTGTTTGCTGTTGAAACATCGAAGGGCTAATTTATTTGTATATATGTTTTAATGCTCCCTATAGGGTTTATGGCATATAATATGGTTAAATTTGTAGTTAAGAGTTTTAATGGTGATTGTGAAGGATGCATGTTCAAATCTGCAGTTCCACCACCACCACTACAACTCATTTTCTACAACTCCAGCTCATTAACTAGTTTTTTACTTCAGTTAATAAATTGTAGACTGAGCAATCCTTCAGTCATAGGATTATTTCACTTTCAGTTAAGTCTCAGTTCTCTCTTGTTTGCAGCTTCATTCGCTGCTTAATAAACTATAAGAGTTAAGTCTCAGTTCTCTCTTGTTTGCAGCTTCATTCGCTGCTTAATAAATTGTAGGAGTTAGTTTGTTTTTTTATTTATTCTATGCATTCTCTCTTGCAGTACACATATAGCAGAAGGAGAAGAAGGCAGGTTTTGAATAAAACAATTTTTTTGTTCTCTCTTAGCTTTGCTGTTCGCTCACTTTGTGAGTAGATGTATTATTTGTCTTATTTGTAAAGTATAGTATAGGTGCTATTTTTATTCATAATATTCAATTGGTATCGTAGCTGGTTGTAGGACTATTCTTTTTTCAAAAGTTGCAGTTAACGGTTCTCTCCAAGAATTACCAGAATGTCAAATGGTGGCAATTTCTCATTCCAACTTCCACTGTTTCTGGGACTGGAGAAAACTACGATTATTGGAGTATAAAGATGAAGACCCTACTATTATCCCAAGATATCCGGGATTTAGTAGAAGGAGGATGCACGGAACACTGCAGATCGAATGCTTCAAATTCTTTAACAACAAATCAACAAGCGCAATTGAAAGAAGACAAAAATAAGGACAATCGAGCTCTTTTTGCTATCCAATCTACATTGGATATATAATTTTTTTCTGTATAGTTGGTATGACAAATTCAAAGGAAGCATGGGAGGCCCTACAACCGCATACCAAGGATTTGACAAAATAAGGTTGGTAAGAATTCAAACCCTTGAAGAGATTTTGAAAGTTTAAGTATGAAGGATGCGAGTCTATTCAAGAGTTTATTACTAGGGCTCAAAGTATTGTGAACCATCTTAAAACTAAAGGGGAAAGTGTCATAGAGAAAAACATTGTAGAAAAGATTTTGAGATCTCTTCCTCCAAAGTTTGATCTAGTGGTCATAGCCATTGAAGAAAGTAAAGATCTAGCCACATTCAAAGTTGCGAGTTGATAGGTTATTTGCAATCTCATGAGGAGTGTATGCGATGTTCTATAGTGTAACGACCCAAAAATCCACACACGAACAACACATTGAAATACAAGATAACTTTTCTTTTGACTTGCTTTGACACATAACATGACGCAACATGTCGTCACCAAGGATACAACTAACACCATAGAAGTGTGAACAACTTGATACAAGGATGGCCATAAAGGCAAGACGGAAACGTTCACTATTTATTTTAAAAGGACATTGCAATTCTTAGCTTACATTTCAAAGAGGCTCAAGATTATTCGTATCTTATCACAGTTCATTCTTTCACTTTGAGTAATTATTGTGGATCTTCTCAATTTATTAGGGATTTCGTTCGGATTTAATCCTTATCAAGAAAAAAAAAAAGAGTATTTAAATTCCACACGTGTGCTTTGATACGTTGGAATAATAGATTGAGATAAATATCTATATCTCTTATTTATCATCATTCGTCTCTGATATTGTGGATCTTCTGGTATTAGGTTAGGAGTCGATTAGGATTTCATGGCCCTATATAAAGAGTCGTGTGCTTTTTCTAGTCGAATAATATGAGATAAATACTATCTCTTCTTATTTCTCTTTCTGTAGCTCTCTCGGTTTGGTATCGAGCTTGATTGTTCTTCCGTGTAAGCGCCGCCTTCTCTGTCTCTGCCCCCTCCTCGACCCGCACCAGTTAGATGCAGCGTATACACTGGAGCCGCGTGATGTATTGGCAGGCAAAGCCAATCTTGTGAGAACAGTCTGAAGTTGGGCAGTCTCTCGTCTTCATTGAAGAGCTCTCTCAGTCGTGTGATCGGGGGGACGTGAGCATAACCATTGTGGGGCACAGCCTGGGCGCGGCGTCATTTTTTTTTATTTGTCATCTTCTTCAGCATAATTCACGTGGAGAATCTTGCTGCTACGTGGAATAGTGTAATCCCGTGAGGAAACATTCTTGCTGGTGGCGTAGAAGTCTGAAGAGAAGGGAGTGTTATTGGTATGTGAGTTCTTTAGGTGCCATTGTTTGAACAAGCTTTGCTTGAACTCGTGCATGAAGCTTTTCTTCACCCTGTGAAATTTTGCTGACCTTTGAAGCTTTCTACTACGTGGATGCAACATATAAACCTCTGCTGAAGGGGTGAGATCATAACTTGAGCGAGGCTGAAGTGATCATCTGGCTTGTGGCATATGAAATTCTTCTGTGATCGAATGCAAAACATCTTGGCCGGAGATGTCCGTGAGTACTGCTTTAATTGATCATCCTCACGGCCAGTGTTAGATGCCTATTCGGAATCAACGTGGAGATTCGTTCTTTGGTGCGAAGGAGAGATCTCTTTGCGTGGAAGTGGAAACAATCTAAGAATCAAAGACAAGTTGGACGTGGAGATCTCGCCGAGTGAGAGAATTTATTTCTGTGCGCGGAGACCTTGGCTTATTTGTCGAGTAGTAGTTTGAGTCTCTGATGAGTCTCTTCTACACTACATCGAATGTCGAGTGTAGACAACTCGATTGAAAGCGTCAACAACACGGTCGCCACAGCTGAAAGCCACAACATCAACTCGCCAGCCAGAGAACACCGTGGAGAAGCTCCTGAGAGCTCCGGGTTCTACTTTGCTTTCTTTGAGCAGAGCTTCAAAATTGCGGCAATCTTGCATTCGACAAACTTGTTGAGAAGGACTCCTTGAGTACTTTCTTTTGGCGTCATTTGCCAAGTAAAGTGAGTACGGGAAGAATTAGAAGCCGGATACGATGCGTTGTGTGACGAAGAAGAACACCTGCAAAGCGTCGCCGTCTCACGGCACGCGAATATCGCGAGCATCTACTGAGCCGATCATTCTCGGCAGTGAGTCCAAATTGTAATAACTTTTTCAAATAAATAAATATTTTTTTATTACTGATATGTCTGCTCGAAGTTACTCATCGATGCTCGGTTGCTCAAAGGGCCTAATTTTACGGCACAGAAGACAAAAATGAAGACAATCCTTGATTTGAAGGATTATGGGGAAGTATCACGAGTGTCATGCACTGCTCCCCTGACCCCAGATGAACTAATAAAATATGACATGGCTAGTGCTAAAGCCTTGATCTTGATAATGCTCGATGTATCGGTGATGACGTCAACCGCATGTTTGAATGCGGAGAAACCCAAGGAGGCACTGGGACAAGTTGGACCATTTATGAAGCCAAAAATCGAGACAAAGATTCTTCATCTTGAGTCGAAGTTGCACACCCTCTCTATGGGGTCGGCGAGAAAGTGGAGGAATTCTGCGTCGCGTGGTGAGTTGAGATCGGAGTTATTGGCGCTCGGTGAAATGGTAGACGATAAACTACTCGTCCCAATCACCTTGAGAGCACTCCCTTCTCAATTTCGAGTGTTTGTTACAACACTGAATGTGTCTAAACAAACAGTGACATTCGAAGAGCTTGTGAATTTCTTTGCGGCGGGAAGAAGCTATCACTTCATCGCATGGGAGTCTCAGGACAAAGCCTTGTTCTCAAAGCCTAATCGTGGCTAGAAGAATCGGAAGGTCCCCAGAGAAGCCAAATCAAAGCAATCAAACAGAAAGATCAAAAGTCAAAGAGATGGTGTCACATTTGCAGAACCAATACTCACGACACTGATCACTGTTGGCACAATAGCCTGAAACAAGGGTCTTCAAGCCATACAAGCACATCCGGGCGTGAAGATTTTCAAAAGTCTAAATGACGTCCCCGCTGGAGAAAGTAAAAAGGACATCTTGCAGCCCAACAAGAGGATGATGAATCTGATGAGGAGACATCAGAAGGAGCCCATTGTAGTAAGAATCTTGTACTTGTCTCTCAAACTTCTCAGCCCACGAAGAAAGTCTGGTTGATAGACTCTGGTGCAAGCAAGCATATGTCAGGTGACAAGAAGCTGTTTGATTCACTACATGAAGAGCCAACTGGAGATCGAGTTCGGATAGCGGATGACAAAGAGTACATTGCAGAAGGAATAGGGAATGTGACCATTCCTCTGGGGCCACGAAAATGTACACTTACAAAGGTACTATATGTTCCTGGCTTGACTAGCAATCTTTTGTCAGTTACTCAGCTCTTGAATCATCACCTTAAGGTTGAATTTCTTGTTCAAAATGGCATTAAATCATGCTTAATCTCCCGACAAGGTACGGTTCTTGCTAAAGCCTTTGTAAAAGATAAGTTATTTGCTTTAGATACTGTTTCATCTTACGGTAGCTTTATCTTCTTCAACAATAGAATCAACTGCCTTATGGCATTTTAGATATGGACACTTGTCGGTCGGTTCATTGCACCAGATGAGTTCAAAAGCAATGGTTCGTGGACTACCCAAATTGTCCAGTTCCTTGCCTATTTGCCCTGGTTGTCTTACAGGAAAACAACATAGAGATCCGTTTCAAGCGAGCACCTTCCATGCAAGAAGTGTCGGAGGTAGTTCATACCCGATCTGAGCGGCCCATTACTGCTTCGTTTTCGGGATACAAATACTTCCAGTTGTTCGTGAATGACCGCTCTCGCAAGATGTGGGTATATTTCCTAAAGCAGAAAAGTGAGGCTCTTCGACACTTTCAGAACTTCAATCATCGTGTTGTCAAAGAGTCTGGACAACCACTTCTTCTACTCCACTCAGATCGAGGGGAATTCACATCAAAGAAGTTCTTGGCCTTCTAAACCATCACGGCATTAAGTAGCACTTTGTTTGCTCCCTACACGCCCACAAAATGGCATTGTTGAGCGTCGCAATCGCACGAGTGATGGAGATGGCTCATTGCATGCTATCATTGCAAAGCTAGGAGAACGCTATTGGGTGAAGTAGTACAAAAATTGTATATCTTCTCAACAGGGCACCAGCAAAGATTCTCTACAAACAAGATGCCGGAAGAGGTATGGAGTGGTAAAAGCCATCAATTTCTCATTTGCGAGTATTTGGTTGCACTGACATACATGCATGTCAGCTCGGAAGAGAAAGAAGGTAGAGCAAAAACACTCCGTGTATCCTTCTTGGCTCTGTACTACCTCGAAGGCGTATCGTCTCATGGATCTGAGACAAAGAAAGTATACGAGAGTCGGGATGTGGTTTGTGATGAGTCATCCTTTGACTCAATAGTATCAACAGAAGATCCACTTCCAAACACATCTCACCGATTAGTCTCTGAATCAGATGATGAGCTGGAGGAGACTACTCAGAGAAAAGAAATGCTACCAGGAGAACTATTTGTTGACCTTGGAGAACTGCAGAATGTGACTCCACATCAATCCTCACGGTAACACACAGTTCTTCTCAAAACTAAGTCAAGTTCTCATCGAAGTGGGTACAAAGAACTATCAAGGACTCAAATTTGTAACATGACTCCCGAGATACATCATCTGGAGTCAAAACAAGGAGTCAAACAAGAAATGAGGTAAACTTTGCACTCATGAGTTCACTGATGAATAGCTCCGAGCTAGATAATGTTCGTGAAGCACTCAGTCAAACTCAGTGGAAGGAAGCTATGGAAACAGAATATGACTCACTCATGAAAAATCAGACATGGGAACTTGTCGATCGCCTACTGACAGGAAAGAAACCCATAGGCTGAAAATGGGTCTTCAAGACAAAATATAAGGTAGATGGATCCATCGACAAACATAAAGCACGACTTGTAGCCAAAGGATATGCTTAGAAAGAAGGCATCGACTATGAAGAAACCTTTGCACCCACTGCGAAGATGAAGACCATCAGAGTAGTTTGCGCACTTGCACAGAAAGGATGGAGACTTCAGCGAGATGGACGTCAAGAGTGCTTTCCTAAATGGTGATCTGAAAGAAGAAGTATACATGACCCAACTTTGAAGGATTTGTTGATGAAAATCAGCCTAAAAGGTATGTCGTCTCATCAAATCTCTTTACGGTTGAAACAAGCTCCCGGGGCATGGTATATCAAGATCAATGATCACCTTTTACAGCATGGGTTCACTCGTAGTCCCTCGATTCAAATTTGTATATAAAGAAGGTAGGAAAAGAAATTATCATTACGTTTGTTTATGTAGATGATCTTGTGATCTTTGGTAGTTCGAGAAGATCGGAGTTGATATTGTAAAGAATGATCTCAAAAGAACCTTCGACATGACAGATTTGGGGCTACTACATTCTTGTCTTGGCTTGGAAATATGGAAAAAGGAGCATCACATCTTTGTCTCCCGAGACAAAGTATGCAAACACTCTGGAAAAGTATAGAATGTCCATTGTAAACCTATATCCACTCCCATGGAAAAGGCTTGCAACTTTCAAGATTCAGGACTCACCTCAAGTAGATCTTTACTCTCTATAGGCAATTGGTTGGAGGGCTCATCTATTTGACATACACCAGACCGAGATCTGCTTTATCTTTGTCGGCTATCTTTCCGAGTTCATACAAGAGCCAAAGAAATGTCAGCTTTGGAATGCAGCAAAGCATGTTTTGAGATATGTCGAGGAACAACTAATTATAGTGCGGAATATAAAAAGAATGATCAATTCTTCCTACGAGGATATGTCGACTCGGACCATCTTTGGATACATTGATGATAGGAAGTCAACTACAGGATACATATTTCATCTCGGATCTGGACCTATCTCGTGGATAAGCAAGAAGAAGAATGTTGTTTCTATCTCATCCACAGAGGCAGAATATCACGCCACATGAGGAGCTGTGTGCGAAGTGATATGGATACGTCGCATTATGGATGACCTAGGAATTCCTGAAAAACAGTCACCTATTCTCTATTGCGACAATCAGAGTGTGTTGAAGCTCGTGCAGAATCCAGTCTTTCATGAACGAACAAAGCATATTGAAATTGACTGCCATTTCATTCGAGAGCACGTCTTGAACCATCAAATTCAGCTCCAGTACTGTCCTACTGAAGCACAAGTTGCTGACATTCTCACTAAATCTCTTGGAAAAGTGAAATTTGAATCTTTCAGAGGTCACATTTGCAAGAATAATGTAATAAGGGGGGGAATGTTAGGATACGTTGGTTATTAGATTAGGTGTCTTTCTTATCTCTTATCTCTTATCACATCATTCTCTGCTGATATTGTGGATCTTCTGGTTCGAAGCGTTCACACCTTAGGGAGTCGAAGTTCATAGAACACATTTACGGTTAGGGCCCCATATGAGATATTGTTGAGGTTATTTATTGTGGCTTTGATTCTTAGCTTACGTTTTCGAGAGGCTAATATGAGATAAATAATATCTCTTCCAAGCCAAGTTTTTCTCTTGACACCGAGTAATTCTCTTTGAATCTTCTCTATTATGACTTTATTTTCTTAATTCGTTTATCAAGAAAAAGGAGTATTTAAATTCCACAAGGCCATCTCGTTCACCACTAACGCTACTTAAGATTCATTCTGCCTGAGACAACATGGTTTTAAGTTCAACACACTTAAGAGAAGAGATACAAGGTGCCTTGAAAAGGGTTAGAGGGAGAAGGTCGAGATGAAACATCTTTAGGACCTCATTAGTTATTCAATATTTAATTGAAGCTAGGGCTCTTAATCGGAATTATCAACAACTTTACTTAGGCTTCATTAAAAGTATTAACAAGGAGTAAAAATTTACTTTCCAAATGGCGGTGAGAAAGATGGTGAGGTCTCCAATTTGTTTTTCTCGAGCTTATTAAATCTTATCATCTTCAAACAACTAACTTGATTCATTTCACCTTAGGGTCATTTTACAAATTTCACCATAAAAGGAATAATGTTCACTAGAGGAGCTAGGGTTATCATGTTATAAAGTTTACCTGCAATGATAGTCTTGCCCTTGATTACTTAAAGAATTTCTTGCTCTCAAGTTGGTGACCCCTACGTTACTTTATTTGAATACAACTTTTAATTTAACTTCCAGAAGTATTAAACAATCCCATGTTAGTTTACTTATGACACTTTATTACTAAGTCATGTCAAGGTTTAACTCAAAATTTATTCTCAAGGCAAGGTTGTAGCAACACTCATTTACAAGAACAAAACAAGATTACATCAATTCTTAAAATACTGATACTCCAACAAAGTCACTCAACAACGATAACCAAATTTTCTTATAATTTCAATGATGGTCAAACAATACAAGGTTTCCAAAGTTCAGATGACAAAGTCCACAATACATTATACTAAGACATTAATCCTCTTTTAAACTTTCCACTGGACGTTAACAATAGTTGAACAACATAAAAAGGTTTCGAGCAAAGGAACTTCTCAACTGAGGTTGATGACAAAAGTCTACAAATCTATCCCTCATCTACACACAAAATCCATCTGCAGAAAATTTTCTACAAGAGTCGTTCACGAGAGGCGAGCAAGATAAGGCTACACAAAACCACCATAACTATTATCTAACAATATCACGAAAAGGAAGCACTTTATTACAAGAATTGGTTCAAACCTCTAAACACTATCAACACATCAAGTTATAATAAAGTCTTCATCATGCCAATCAAAGAAGGAGAAGACCTTGTACTTCATTAGGAGTAAAAACAACGAAAGTATAGCAATCGTAAGAGAATGGCCCTTGGCCCTATAAGGAGAAAACAAATAATCTAGCAAAAACAAAATTCCCATCAAGTAAGTAATTAAACCATAATTACAAGATTAAGATTTGATATATACACCAACCATCTAGAAATTTATCAAAGGTACCAAACACATAGACTAAATTAATATATTTCTAAAAGAACAAGAGTTGATCGGCCCAAGAAAGGGGAACCACGGGTTTCAAAAATTAACACAAAAAGCCATGTATAATCGAGTTTCAAACCGGAAATCAAATAAAGTATACACACAACATAAGTTTCGAGGTGAAAGCAAAGTATATTAGTTTTGACCATTAACTACAAAGATTTTCCAATCATCCAAGAAGGGTCAAAGTCTTACAGGCTAGTAGCAAACACGCGAGAGAAGAAGGGGGTTCCGTCCAACAAGAGTATACAATAATGTCATCAACAAATTTTTATAACACTAAAGATTTGCAAACCTCCACTACAATACTAATGTTTGGTTAATTTAAAATAAATTACCCATATCCCAAAACAACCATATTTTAAGGCAACCCTTGGTAACACAGTCAACTATCGCACAAATAGATACAAACATAATTTCTAAGTGACATTATCAAAACAAAACCTTCCGCTATGAATCCATAAGATTATCAAATGAAAGCTGAGTTTTTCCCGAAGATTAATCACATTTAAGGAAATTTCCATCACAAACTATTACGGTAATTACGTGCATAAAAACCAACCAATATTAATTAATAGCGTTAACATTACAAGGGAGAAAATAATGCAAGTTAGGAAAAATAGAAGAGTGCCATCAGCAATAATTCTGAGAGGGGAATTAGACCAAACTATTCTAGTGTCAACGAGTATCTGGATTCGCACAATGAAACCTCCAGCTTAGTTGATCCGAAAAGCTAGTTATGGTTCAAGTTGATAGGGATGGTCAAGGTACTTCTTGAGGATGGCCTTAAAAGCCTAGAAACAAGATGAAAGATAGTATAAGAGTCTAAACACGCGAGACGGAAAAACACATTGCACACAAACCTTTTCATTCTACCAGTTTTAATACCAAAACTCTAAGTTGGCTAGCCCACGCATTACTCACACAATCCTACAACCTTTCTTTCTCGATGCCAAAAGGTTATCAAAGGGACTTGTGAAGGGGCTAACAAAAAACATCAAAAGACAACTTGGGTGCTAGGGAGGAGCTTCATAGTTATCATAACTTACTTCCATAATATCGAAAATACTAGTTGATCAACATAATAACTTGCAACTCAATCGCAGAGAAGAATTAATACATAAACAAACAGACGAAGGTCTATCATTCGAGTAAGAGAAACATAACATTTAGAGGAGAGGGCACACACATCCTTTCGACCCACATACTGTCAACGATAAAAGCTAAAACAAGAAGAAACAAGCAGAAAGGGAAATCTCCCATCATGACATCCAACTGACAAATCAATGCAAGGAAAAGTGGTTCGATTTCACAATAATTTTAAATAAAATAACAGTAGAAAAGTGTAGAAATATCTTGCCTGTTTCTCCAGCTTCAATAGGTTTCATGATTCCCACACGGGTCAACATAAGAACAAGGTACTAGAATCGAGTGCAAGTTCTAAGCGGTCACATTCACGATCCGCGAGACCATGCAATTGAAGAGGATTTTTGTCAAAAAATCATGAGCATCTTCATGTATCCGAAGTGAGTTCACTTGGCTCAGGTGGGTGATATCCTTAAAATACTTGTGGGATTCGACATCCAACCACACTATCGTCCAAAATTAGCCCTGAACACAAGTGATCTACATAGGCTAGAGGAGATATTTTGGCGAGAAGAACCTGATCAAGGATGTCATCTAACAAATCTCCAGGAGATGATTTATCCAAGTTAATCAGATTTGACCTTCAACTTGGTGCCTCTCAACAAACCCATTCCACAACATATCAGCCCTTGTCCTTTGGCCATATTTCACTAGGGCAAAAATAGTTTGGGTGTCTTATGCTTGCTTCCACTTTGCATATGTATCTACCAACGCACTAGAAAACAAAGCATTTGACACAACCTTGTCCCCTTCATTATTTTCCAAGTTTCCAAGGTGTCTCAACCCACCCAATTTGTCCATGACCAACAATCATTGCTGTCAAAAGACCACATTTCTTTCAAGTTTTGCCAAACCATTTCCGAACACTTTGTTGAGCATCCGGATCGGGAGTAAAAATCTGTCTTCAAGGCAATTTATGCGCCCGAGACACTAGCAGATACAACAAGCAAACAAAAATATCTTTTTCAAAAGCATTGGATAACGTCCTTTCACCTGCTCAAACAATCCCACTTTGTATAGGCGTGGAGATCTATCAAAGGTTGTGGAGTTTGGCTTTACACCTGCTATTTGCATTTTCTTGTAAGTTATAAAGCCATTCAACATATCCATACTATCACCAACACACAAACACACCCCTCTCCATTTTAAAGGCACCCATTGCGCAAGACTATCAAGATAATATGGCACAACACCCCCCCCTACAGAGAAAGTGAAAACAATGGTTTTACAACAGATTCAGAAGTACAAATTTAGAAGAGAAGATAATCTTCACTTACCTTATGCTTTCATGTCTAAAGGCTATAGCCAAGCCCTTTTACCACTTTGGACCCAAAAGCATGGCATTTTCCATCATACCCAAATGGCAACATGCCTGTCAGAATTAGGTGCTTCCATTCCTCTCGTTCAAGTTGTTGGACATTCCTAGGCCACACAAGAAGTGTTTTCAATTTGGGTAAAAAAAAAACACAAAGAAAGCTTTTGCCACCGATTGTTTAGCTACAACAGTGGGAAGAAGTTCTATGCTCTCTCTTGACGGTAGAATGGTGGGCTTTCCAAAATCAATCTCTCTCTGGGGGATGTGTTCCTCCAACATGTTTTGATAAACATCCTTGAATCCGCGGAGATATAAGAGTTCCCTCGCTTTAAGTTCCAATGCCTTCTCACATTTGGGCCCGAGTTTGAGAACGGCATCAAGGAATTTATCAGTTGAGAAGACATCACTGATTCTTTACTTTGAAGTAAATGCCGAGCTTTTCTTAAATGCTTCTCTGCAAGCATCCCGAATTTGAGGACCACCTATGCCTCTTCACGAGATAAAGAAACGAATTAGACATAGCATAAGCAATCCAAAATAAGAGTTCCCAAACTTTCGAAAAACCGGTGATTAACGAGACTTGGTCTTAGAAAAAAAAAAAAGCTGTGTTCTTGCAGTAGCTCTCTCGTAATGAATAATGCCTTCAAGAACAGGATCGCAACACCAAAGAACGTGGAGGAAACATGCCTGCTCCCCACTCGCTGAAGCTTCATCTACACCCACGCACGGAAGGAGAAGGAAAATTGTAGCAAGGCCGGAGGAAGAAGACACCATGACAGAGAAGGTTCGTGGCGAGGGGCAGAACATGAACAACACTGCGAAAAAGGACCAAAACAACACTTCCAAACATGTTTTCCCTCCATCAATACTGCGCACTCAAGAAATACGCCTCCCGCCACCTAACGCATTGAATAAGGAAATCAAATAAAGATCATGGTGAAGGAAGTCAAGACTCCACCGACTCCCATTTCGCCTCACGCAAGGACGAATAGGATAAATTTCCACCCAGTTCATTTACAAGTGACAAGAAATGTCACCCATCTTACTTCAATTTAACCCCGGGAGCCAAAAGAAAATGCGACCTCCTCCAACTACTACCAAAAGGAAAGAATTAAAAAAATATAGTCTATATAAATTAATAATCATTAATCTTTATGATTACTTAAATAAGCTTCCTTGTTTAGTTTAATATTCTCCTCCTTGATGATTAAAAATTTTAAGCTTCACTCTCCTCATTTAGCAATAGTCTCACAATGATGGGAAAATATAAAAAGGAGAAATCCCATGCTTTTTTTGACTAAACAAGAGAATAAATGGCACAAGTGGGATGTTACACCACATCACATAATGAGCACTCAATATTTTTGGCATTCCATAGATTAAGAATTTTGTTCTTCATGCTTAAAATCGATCGCTAAGGGTGAACATTTAACGTAGAAGATGGGGCATTACATTCTCCTCCCCTTAAGAAAGCATCGTCCTCATTATGCCGACATTATTATTAGGAAGAAGTGGCACGTAACCAAGAACAAAAGGAGAAATTACACCCTATCAAAAATTTTAGTCGATTTAAGCAGTGCCTAAATCTTATCTTAGGAACATTTGGTAGAAATTTTAACTTTCTAGAATGCTCTCTGAAATGGTTGAATTCTATTTATTTATTATTTCATTAGTTCCTTTAAACATTAAGTTTTTCTTAGTTTAATTTCTTTAAAAATTTCATCATTGAAGAGTTTTGGAATTTCCTTGTTCCTTATGGTGGGTGCCCATTCATGCACTGCTAACACTTGTATCTATATGTTCTCAAGACATAAAAATTTAGAAACTGCAAGTGGAATACTTCAAAGTATTACACCACAAAAGGACTGATGTGAGTTAGATTTGGCTTGTAAGTCTATATAACATAGTACTCAATTTAATTGTGAATCAATTTATTTAGCAAGTAGGAGAAACGCAAAAGAGTACTATAGATCCACGATGACACTTCCTTAATTCCCACGTACCTTGAGGGTTTTAATTGAATCATAAAACTACATGTAATAAAGGGCATATGACATATTGACATAATACATACATAATAATACCACTACCAAAACAGGCCACAATAACTCAACATATATCCTTTTTGAAACATCGACCATAGGTAGCTTAAAAGATGGGCCTACCTCGTACTCATGCCTCCCCTAAGAGGACCTAACTTGACCTACAAAGACACATAGAGTTCGAACACCCCGTAGGTGACACTAAAAAATGGGTGAGTTATCCACATATTTGTTCACATGGGGTTTTGTCAACAAAGATATGGGTCCATAGGTAAAATTCCATGGTGCATCCATGATTATTGTGGACCTCACCAACAGAATTTTGTGGAACAATCCAATCCAAATGAAGTGAAAAATTACATGAAATATGACAAATAATAAAAATTCCAAATTTAAAAAAGACCCAAAATCAACAACTAGTAAATGGCCAAATATATCATAGTATCAAAATCCCCATGACAGTGCCATAACAAGGAATGAAATTTTGTTAGATAATTAATACATTTTTGTGTTAGTATTTGTTAAAGGATAGTTGTATAATAACTCTCCCTCACATGACTCTTCCTATCGGCCTATATAAAGGCGTCAACTATATCATTTGAGATATAGCAATACATTCATTCTTCTTGGCGCCATCATTGGTATCGGAGCGTGGTTACGCATGAGGAGGAGAGAGGATTGAGAAGAGCGTGGAGCCTGAAAGAATTTGTGCGTGAAGAGAAGGAGAGCTGTGAAGACCATTTTCTCTTTGTGCGTGCGTGAGGAATCGTCATTTCTTTTCTTGCTGAAGCGCCATTTTTTTTGCATGCGTGAAGGAGCCGTTTCTGTCCCGCGTGGAGGAGGCGGTGCTAGGCGTGAAGAGAGCATTTCCTTGTCCGCGTGGAGAGATGTGGTGCGTGCGTGGAGGCTGAGCAAAGTTTGTGAACTGTGCGTGCGTGAGAGAAGAAATCTGTGCGTGCGTGGAGGCGAAGTGCAAAGTGCGTGGACGTTGTTTAAAACGTGGAGACTGTGTCTGGAGTGAAGAAAAACGTGTTTGCTGTTCATGCCTCAGTAGTGTGCCTTGTTTGTTGGAAACGACCAAGGAGACTCGGCACTTCTTGCTGCTGGCGTGGAGGTGAATCACATGAAACCCCCCATGTGTGAAGCAAAGCGGGAAATTTACGTGTGTGTGTGCATATGTCTTAAATTTCCGATGCGAGCACAAAGCACACTGCAATGCACCAAATATTTGGGCATTGAATGACAACGAGGACACCTTTGGGCTATTCTTTGCCTTGGTCAGCGAGCTACACAACACTCGCGTGGTAACATTCTCTTTGCGAGATTGTGCGCGAGAGGAGTGTTGGAATACTTTTGGTTCGGCGTTCGATGTCAAGACCACGGCGGATTCGTGCGAGAACTTGAACGTGGTTATGATGCGAGATGACAAATGCGAAATAGAATGCCCACGGGAGCGTCGGCGTCTCACCGAGCATGAGCCTATAGAGCCCATCTTCGGGACAGATTCCTTCAGTAAGCATTGTAGCCATTTTTGAAAAATAAATAAATAAATAAAATACATTTTTGAGTTTTTGAAAATGTCTGCTCCAAAAATATTGCTATCGATGCCCAACTCTTGAAAGGGCCAAATTTCGCCGCATGGAAAACCAAAATGCGGACGATTCTTCAATTCGAAGATCTTTGGGGGATTGTCTCTGGCAAAGACGCCCCTCCCGCAGACGATGATCTGTTGGAAAAATATGAAAAGGCTGATGCGAAAGCACTAATGCTCATCACCCTCAGTCTTTCTGATGAGGTGCAGCCATACATTCGAGAAGCAACTGCTTCTTCTCAGGCATGGAGCGCATTGTGTACCATCTACGAAGCTAAGAATCTGATGACAAAGTTGCAACTTCAGACAAAGCTTCATACGATGAGTATGCATGATGGCGAATCAGTAGAAGCCTTCTTGCGGCGTGTAGCTGAGTTACGTGTAGAACTCTCTGCACTCGGTGAACCAGTGGACGACAAGTTGCTTGTCCCGCTCACCCTGCGAGCTCTTCCTTCACGGTTTCGGACACTGATCACCACGTTGACAATTACTCAACAGGAGGTGAGTTTTGCAACCCTGGTGAATTATCTCCAGCAGGAAGAAGCCATGCAAAATGTACAAGAAGCCTTCGAAGATAAGGCTCTCATCACGAGGCAAAAACATAAGCCTCGGAAAGGGCAATCAGCCCCCCAAAATTAGAAGCAGCATGCTCAGCAGCCATCTTCACAGCGGCCACCACAGCGGCCACCCCAGAAGCAGCATAATCACAAGGCGGATCGGTGGTGCCACATTTGCTCCACGGATACGCACACGATCGCTGAATTATTACACACGGTGCAAGTATGGAAATTCTAGCGAAGAGAGCACTTCTGGCCGAGGATATTCCAAGAAATCCTGATGGCATGCTCGTAATCAGAGACAGAAGGGCCACATTGCTGCTGCTCGGCGAGGATGCCACCTCCGATGAAGAGGTACCAGATACGACTCATTCGACATTGTTCTAGTCTCACTGAGACTTGCAGCCATCGAGAAGATGTCGGTTGATTGATTCAGTGCCAACAAACACATGAGTGGAAAGAAGTTGTTCCATACTCGAGTGACCGGCCCCTTTGGAGATCGGATCACCATTGCAGGACAATCAAGAGTATATTGCAGCGGGGATTGGTGATGTCATCATTCCTCTTGGAACACGAAGATGTACACTCACAAAGGTGCTCTATGTTCAGGTTTGACTTCAAATCTTTTTATGCACGTAAGTCAACTTCTTAACCATAGAATGCAGGTTGAATTCTTTGTTGAGAAAGGGGTCAAGTCTGCATCATTTCCCAGGGAGAGTCAGTCATTGCTCAAGCATTTATGAAGGGCCGTCTATTTACACTGGATGCGGTCACTTCATCTAGCGTTGCTCTCTCTGCATCGGCAGAGTCCACTGCACTTTGGCACTTTCGATATGGTCATCTTTCTGTCGGGGCTCTGCATCAGCTCAGTGCGAAGGAAATGGTAAGAGGGCTTCCTCCACTCTCCCATTCCTTACCTGTTTGCTCAGGATGTCTTGTGGGCAAACAACATAGAGGTCCATTCAAACAGAGCTCTTATCATTCTACAGAGCATCTTCAGGTCGTTCACACCGATCATGCGGACCCTGCCCGGCTAGCTTTCAAGGTTTTGCTTACTTTCAGCTCATCATTGATGATTACTCACGGAAAATGTGGGTATATTTCCTTCGGAAGAAGAGTGAGGCACTTGCAAATTTCCAAACCTTCTACCAGCAAGCCACCAGGGCGGTGCAGTCTGGGAAGCCTCTTCTTCTCCTCCGCTCAGATCGAGGGGGGGAATTTGTGTCAAAGAAGTTCTTAGCATACAGAAGCGGCATGGCATTCAACAACATTTGATCTTTGCTCCTATACGCCCCAACAGAGCGGGATTTCGAGCGCCCAACAGATCAACATCATGGAGATGGCTCGTTGTATGCTCTCAACCGCCAAGTTGGAGGATAAGTTTTGGGCGAAGCAGATCAGACAGTGTATTTACTCAAGGGCACCACGAAGATCTTGCAGAACAAGACACCGGAAGAGGTATGGACTGGTCGTAAACCTTCTATTCATCATTTAAGAGTTTTTGGTTGTACTGCATATATGCATGTTCCAGATAAGAGAAGGAAGAAGATCGATCCAAAGACACTGCCATGTCTTTTCTTGGGGTATAGTACTACCTCAAAGGCATATCGTCTCATGGATCCTGAGACGAAGAAGATCTACGAGAGTCGAGATGTGGTATGTGATGAGTCGTCCTTTGACTCCTTGCCACACAATGGAGATCCAGTACCGACCTCGTCACATAGATTGCTCACACATCCAGATGATGAGCAAGATGATTCTTCTCAGAGAGAAGAAGAGCTGAGTGGAGACTTGTTCGTTGATCTTGGCACACTGGAAAACACATCTTCACATCAGCGGCCAACGTCCGAAATGGGTCAGTACTATCGGGATGCACACACTGAACTCACTTCACGGTACTTCTACGGGAGTTAGAACACGAAGTCAAGCTAGACATGAGGTAAATTTTGCACTCATGAGTTAGTTGTTGAGAGCACCGAACGACTTTGCATTCGTGAGGCATTAGACCAACCACGGTGGAAACAGGCTATGGATCTTTGAATATGATTCCCGATTGAGAATCGGACGTGGGAACTTGTCGATCTGCCTCGGGTAAGAAATCCATTGGCTGCAAATGGATTTTCAAAACAAAATATAAAGGAGATGGTTCAATCGACAAACACAAAGCACGACTTGTTGCAAAGGTTATGCTCGGCAAGAAGGAATTGACTATGGCGAGACCTTTGCACCCTTGTGAAGATCAAAACCATCGAGTTGTATGTGCCTTTGGCAGCACAAAATGGATGGAAACTCAGCGAGATGGATGTCAAGAGTGCTTTTCTAAATGGTGATCTACAAGAAGAAGTGTACATGGCCCAACCTGAAGGGTTTGTAGACGAGCATCAACCACACAAGGTATGTCGTCTGATAAAGTCTCTTTATGGACTCAAACAAGCACCTAGGGCATGGTATATAAAAATTGATGATCACCTATTGCAGCATGGATTCACTCGTAGCCCCTCAGATACAAATTTGTATATCAAGAAGGTAGGAACAGAGATTGTCATTCTGGTTTTGTACGTAGATGATCTTGTGATCACAGGAAGTTCTGACAATCTTGTAGATGATGTAAAGAATGATCTGAAGAAATCCTTCGACATGACTGATTTGGGGCTACTTCACTATTGTCTTGGCTTAGAGATATGGCAGAAGAAGAATCATATCTTCGTCTCCCAGATGAAATATGCCAAGACACTCTGAAAAGTATGGGATGTCAGATTGTAAACCAATGTCCACACCTATGGAAAAAGGTTTGCAACTATCTAGATTCGGGATTCACCACGAGGTAGATGGCACTCACTACGAGGCGGCTTGTGGGGAGTCTCATTTACTTGACTTATACCGAGACAGATCTTTGCTTTGCGGTGAGCTATCTCTCCAGATTTATGCAGGAGCCGAAGAAATGTCATTGGATAGCAGAAAAGCATGTGTTGAGATATGTCTTAGAAGTACAGTTGACTTTGGTGCAGAGTATCGGAAGAACACTCGTTCTTCTTACTTAGGGATATCAGACTCGGACTATACGAGGATCCGTTGATGACAGGAAATCCACTTGAGGATATGTTTTCATCTCGGATCTGGACCTATCTCGTGGATCAGCAAGAAGCAAACTTTTGTTGCTCTCTCATCCACTTGAGGTGAATACCGCCTTTGCACGAGGAGGAGCGTGTGTGCGAAGCAATTTGGTTACGTCGCATTCTTGCAGATATAGGGATTCGAAGAGAAACCTCCCATCATTCAACTGCGACAATCAAGGTGTGTTGAAGCTTGTGAAGAATCCATTTTCCATGAGCGAACAAAGCATATTGAGGTCGAATGTCACTACATTCGTGAGCAGGTCTTGAACCACCAAATTCAGCTCGATCGCCCTGCTGATTCTCGGGATTGCAGATATTCTCACCAAGCCTCTCGGCAAGGTGAAGTTTGATTTATTTAGGGGTACATTTATAAGAGCAATGTATTAAGGGGGAATGTTAGATAATTAATACATTTTTGTGTTAGTATTTGTTAAAGGACAGGTTGTATAAGCTGTTTCCCTCATAACTCTTCCCTATCGGCCTATATAAAGGCGTGAAGCTGTATCATTTGAGATATAGCAATACAACTCAACGAGTTCTTTAGACTCAAAACATCAAGCCTCATTTCAAAATAAAACATCAATAGTATAATTTCATCACCTCTGTCTGAAATATCCCGCCACCACTTCTACAAGGCTAAACATAGTCATAGATACACTAAGGTTGTACCCATACAACAACCACATAAAGAGAGAGAGAGAGGAGCACGGTCCACCATCTACTAAGCCTAAGATTGGCTCCATTGATTGGTGTTGTACACCTTTCCTCACTCTAAACACACACTTTACCGATTCCCTTCGTGGTCGGTTAGCGTAAGGTTCACAACATAACATATAACTACATCACTAACACAATGGTGGTACATATACAAGGTAGATCACAATCATACATTCTTTGGGTGTAACACACCACTTTACCACATTCCGCACCCAAAGTGCAATCACCATATGATAGGGTTCATACACTCACCATATGACCCCAAATCACAACATGAAGCATTACATATTTGCACAAATCGTACATACGATGAACATAGTACATCACAACATAACATCCATTGCTACATAACAAGGTGGTACACACACATTACTTCTAAACATGGTAAAAACATCAGGATACAACTCATCTCTTTTAACATCAATCTAGTCATACAACACATTGATACACCTACATATCACAATATGTCACAATGCTCCAACACTATGTCATCCACAATATAATTCTTTTCACACATCACAAATAACAATTCACACGTGAACTCTTCATAGAATCCACAAGAAGGAGAGAGAACACTCCCATCCCAAAGCACATCAACATGATGACAAACACGCTTGATAAGTGACATACACCACGTGCGTTCACAATATCACAATTACGACAATAATCACATCACGCTTAAAGCACATTACTCTTCCAATATCTACCACCATCATGCGCAACATCATCATCATCATGCAATATCATCATGTAACACCACCACCATCATGTGACATCACCATACAACACCAATCCGGCCCATAGGTTTGAGAGAGCATGAACCTCGCTCCGATATCAAGTGTAACATCCCAAAAATCCACCACGAATAACATAGTGAAATATAGGATAACTTTTTTTTTTTTTTTTTACTTGCTTGACACATAACATGACGCAACATGTCGTCACCGAGGATACAACTAACACTTGTGAACAACTTGATACTGAGGATGGCCATAAAGGCGGCATGGAAAGCGTTCACACCTATCAAGGACAATTTACTTTTCTTTTGACAAGACAACATAGAAGTCAATCACAGAACACACTTACTGATTAGGGCCAACCACAATGAGATATTCTTGAGGGTTATTTATTTTAAAAGGACATCTTGCAATTCTTAGCTTACGTTTTCAAAGAGGCTCAAGATATGATTCGTATAATTCAACTTGCCAAGCCAAGTTTATTCCTTTGACACTGAGTAATTATCTTTAAATCTTCTCTATTATGACATTTATTTTCTTAATTCGTTTATCAAGAAAAAAGGAGTATTTAAATTCCACAAGGCCATCTGCTCACCACTAATGCTACTAAGATTCATTCTTGCCCACAAGACAACATGGTTTTAAGTTCAACACACTTAAGAGAAGAGATACAAGGTGCCTTGAAAAAGGGTTAGAGGGAGAAGGTCGAGATGGAACATCTTTAGGACCTCATTAGTTATTGCCAATATTTAATTGAAGCTAGGGCTCTTAACAAGAATTATCAACAACTTTACTTAGGCTTCGCTAAAAGTATTAACAAGGAGTAAAAATTTACTTTCCAAATGGCGGTGAGAAAGATGGTGAGGTATCCAATTTATTTTCTCTGGCTTATTAAATCTTATCATCTTCAAACAACTAACAGTTCATTTCACCTTAGGGTCATTTTACAAATTTCACCATAAAAGGAATAATGTTCACTAGAGGAGCTAGGGTTATCATGTTATAAAGTTTACCCATGATGATAGTCTTGCCCTTGATTACTTAAAGAATTTCTTGCTCTCAAGTTGGTGACCCCTACGTTACTTTATTTGAATACAACTTTTAATTTAACTTCGAAGTATTAAACAATCCCATGTTAGTTTACTTATGACACTTTATTACTAAGTCATGTCGAGGTTTAACTCAAAATTTATTCTCAAGGCAAGGTTGTAGCAACACTCATTTACAAGAACAAAACAAGATTACATCAATTCTTAAAATACTTGATACTCAACAAAGTCACTCAACAACGATAACCAAATTTTCTTATAATTTCAATGATGGTCAAACAATACAAGGTTTCCAAAGTTCGGATGACAAAGTCCACAATACTTTATACTAAGACATTAATCCTCTTTTAAACTTTCCCTTTGGACGTTAACAATAGTTGAACAACATAAAAAGGTTTGAGCAAAGGAACTTCTCGGCGAGGTTGATGACAAAAGTCTACAAATCTATCCCTCATCTACACGCAAAATCCATCTGCAGCAAATTTTCTACAAGAGTCAGTTCACGAGAACTGAGCAAGATAAGGCTACACAAACCCACCATAACTGTTATCTATCAATATCATGAAAAGAAGCACTTTATTACAAGAATTTGGGTCAAACCTCTAACACTATCAACACTTCAAGTTATAATAAAGTCTTCATCATGCCAATCAAAGAAGGAGAAGACCTTGTACTTCAGTTAGGAGTAAAAGCAACGAAAGTATAGCAATCGTAAGAGAATGGCCCTTGGCCCTATAAGGAGAAAACAAATAATCTAGCAAAAAATAGAATTCCCATCAAGTAAGTAATTAAACCATAATTACAAGATTAAGATTTGATATATACACCAACCATCTAGAAATTTATCAAAGGTGCCAAACGCATAGACTAAATTAATATATTTCTAAAAGAACAAGAGTTGATCGGCCCAAGAAAGGGGAACCACGGGTTTCAAAAATTAACACAAAAAGCCATGTATAATCGAGTTTCAAACCGGAAATCAAATAAAGTATACACACAACATAAGTTTCGAGGTGAAAGCAAAGTATATTAGTTTTGACCATTAACTACAAAGATTTTCAATCATCAAGAAGGGTGAAGTCTTACAAAGGCTAGTATGAACACACGAGAGAAGAAGGGGTTCCGGTCCAACAAGAGTATCTGATAATGTCATCAACAAATTTTTATAACACTAAAGATTTACAAACCTCCACTACAATACTAATGTTTGGTTAACTTAAAATAAATTACCCATATCCCAAAACAACCATATTTTACGGCAACCCTTGGTAACACAGTCAACCGTCGCACAAATAGATACAAACATAATTTCTAAGTGACATTATCAAAACAAAACCTTCCACTATGAATCCATAAGATTATCAAATGAAAGCTGAGTTTTTTCCCGAAGATTAATCACATTTAAGGAAATTTCCATCACAAACTATTACGGTAATTACGTGCATAAAAACCGACCAATATTAATTAATAGCGTTAACATTACAAGGGAGAAAATAATAATAGTTAGGAAAAATAGAAAAGAGCGCCATCAGCAATAATTCGAGAGGGGATTAGACCAAACTATTCTAGTGTCAACGAGGTATTGGATTCGCACAATGAAACCTCGAGCTTAGTTGATCCGAAAAGCTAGTTATGGTTCAAGTTGATAGGGATGGTCAAGGTACTTCTTGAGGATGGCCTTAAAAGCCTAGAAACAAGATGAAAGATAGTATAAGAGTCTAAACACGCGAGACGACAAAACACATTGCACACAAACCTTTTCATTCTACCAGTTTTAATACCAAAACTCTAAGCTGGCTAGCCCACGCATTGCTCACACAATCCTACAACCTTTCTTTCTCGATGCCAAAAGGTTATCAAAGGGACTTGCGAAGGGCTAACAAAAAAATGTCAAAAGACAACTTGGGTGCTAGGGAGGAGCTTCATAGTTATCGTAACTTACTTCCATAATATCGAAAATACTAGTTGATCAACATAATAACTTGCAACTCAATCGCAGAGAAGAATTAATACATAAACAAACAGACGAAGGTCTATCATTCGAGTAAGAGAAACATAACATTCAGAGGAGAGGGCACACACATCCTTTCGACCCACATACTGTCAACGATAAAAGCTAAAACAAGAAGAAACAAGCAAAAAGGGAAATCTCCCATCATGACATCCAACTGACAAATCAATGCAAGGAAAAGTGGTTCGATTTCACAATAATTTTAAATAAAATAATAGTAGAAAAGTGTAGAAATATCTTTCTTGTTTCTCCAGCTTCAACAGGTCGTAATCGTCTGAGACTCCGCGGATCGGTCAAGCATAAGAATGCGTAGGTCTTGGAATCCGGGTGCACCAGTTCTAAGCGGTCCACATTCACGATCCGCGAGACCATGCAATTGAAGAGGATTTTTGTCAAACAATTCACGAGCATTGTTGTATCCGAAGTGACTCCATGCACTTGTGCTCAACTATTGCTTTCCTTGAGCTTTTACTTCTTGTGGGATTCGACAACCAACTCACATACCCTATACGTGCTACCACAAACACAAGTGATCTACACTGAGGTGGAGGAGATATTTTCAGAGAAGAACCTAGCAAGGATGTCACAGAAAGCAAAGGTTGTAGGAGATGGATTTACCCAAGTTACTCAGATTTGTTTCAACTTCCTATGCCTCCTCAACAAACCCATTCCAAAACATATCATGCAATCCTTGTTGTCCTTTGGCCATATTTCACTCAGGCATTTTGTCAAATAGTTTGGGTGTCTTATGCTTGCTTCCACTTTGCATATGTATCTACCAACGCACCGGCAAACAAAGCATTTGACACAGCCTTGTCCCTTCTCCATTATTTTCCAAGTTTCCAAGGTGTCTCAACCCACCCAATTTGTCCACAACCAACAATCATTGCTGTCCAAAAGACCACATTTCTTTCAAGTTTTGCCAAACCATCCGAACACTTTGTTGAGCATCCAGATCAGGAGTAAAAATCCGTCTTAAGATAGTTATGCGCCCAGGACACTAGCAGATACAACAAGCAACAAAAATATCTTTTTCAAAAGCATTGGAGAACGTCCATGCCCTGCTCAAACAATCCCACTTTGGTATAGGCGTGGAGATGCTATCAAAGGTTGTGGAGTTTGGCTTTACACCTGCTCTTTGCATTTTCTTGTAAGTTATAAAGCCATTTCAACATATCCATACTATACAGAGCCTGCAGAAGTAGACACAAACACACCCCTCTCCAGCCCCAAAGGCACCCATTGCAATACTATCAAGATAATACGGCACAACACCCCCGCCCATAGAAAGTGAAAATAGTGGGTTACAACATCAGATTCAGAAGTACAGATTTCAGAAGAGAAGCAATCTTCACTTCTGCTTATGCTTTCATGTCTAAAGGCTGCAGAGGTAGCCCTTTTACCACTTTGGAGCAAAAGCATGGCATCTTCCATCATACCCAAATGGCAACATGCCTGTCCAAGAATCAGGTGCTTCCATTCCTCTCGTTCAAAGTTGTTGGACATTCCTGCACACAGAAGTGTTTTCAATTTGGGTACCAAAAAAAACACTTGAAGAAAGCTTTTGCCACCGATTGTTTAGCTACATTGTAGCTGGGAAGAAGTTCTATGCTCTCTCTTGACAGTGGTGGGCTTTCCAATGGATCAATCTCTCTAGTAGGGATGTGTTCCTCCAACATGTTTGCAACATCTTTGAATCTACGGAGATATAAGAGTGCCCTCGCTTTAAGTTCCAATGCCTTCTCACATTTGGGCCCGAGTTTGAGAACGGCATCAAGGAGATTTATTGCTGAGAAGACATCAGCTGATTCTTTACTTTGAAGTAAATGCCAAGCTTTTCTTACATGCTTCTCTGCAAGCATCCGCTGCTCTCACCACCTATGCCTCTTCGCTGACGAAGAAGATGAATTAGACATTGCATAAGCAATCCAAAATAAGAGTGCTTGACTTCTGAAAAATAGTGATTGGCGAGACTTGGTCCCGGAAACAAAAAAAAAAAGCTATGTTCTTGCAATAGCTCTCTGCAATGAATAATGCCTTCAACTCAGGAGACAACACTCAAAGAACGTGGAGGAAACACGCCTACTTCACTCGCTGAAGCTTCATCAAACCCCACGTGCGCAGGGAGGAACCAGGAAGAAGACGCCATGACAGAGAAGGTTCGTGGCAGGGACAGGAACAACACTGCGAAAAAGGACCAAAACAACACTTCGAACATGTTTTTCCCTCCATCAATGCCTGCAGCTCAAGAAAGACGTGCCCAACGCTCCACCTAACCGCATTGAAGAAGGAAATCAAATAAAGATCATGGTGAAGGAAGTCAAGACTCCACCGACTTCCACCGCCTCACGCCAAAGCAGGGGAAAATTACGAGTTCATTTAAGAAGTGACAAGAAATGTCACCCATCCGCCATGACTAACCAGGGAGAAAAGAAAATGCACTTCAACCACTACCAAAAGAATAAAAAAATACAGTCTATATAAAATAATAATCATTAATCTTCTCCTTGATTACTTAAACTAAGCTCTCCTTGTTTAGTTTAATATTCTCCTCCTTGATGATTAAAAATTTTAAGCTACACTCTCCTCATTTAGCAATTGGAACACAATGATGGGAAAATATAAAGCAAGGAGGACATTCATGCTTAGCTTCGCAAACAAGAGAATAAATGGCACGTGATGTTACACCACACCACACCACAAATGAGCACAAATAAAGCAGGAGCGTTCCATAGATCGAAGGCACAAAGACGTTCCATGCTTAGCACTCGATCGCCGAAGGGTGAACAGGTGTAACGTAGAACAGGGCATTACATATAGTGAACCTCGTTCAAGCCTTCCGATCTCTTTGTAAGAATTGAAGAAAAATCTACAACCCCTTCTCCATCAAACAAATCAAGGGGAATCTTCTTCATCTAGAGGACATGGCAAAGGAAGAGGAAGAGGAAGAGGAAAAAAAAGAGGTAGAGGAAGAAGTTCAATGGATCGGAGAAGCATCCGGTGCCGGTATTGTGAAAGGTATGGACACTATGAATCGAATGTAGAAAGAAAAATCTGATTTAAATAAGTCAAGAGCCAAGTATCAAGAGTCTTTTGAAGAAGCAAAACACTCTACATTCTTCACTTGCAATTTGGAAAAAGAACCTCAAAAGGATGTTTGGTTCTTGGATAGCGGTTGCTCAAATCATATGATAGGTAAATATGATCTCTTTGTCAAATTAGATGAATCTGTAAGGAGTCAAGTAAAATTTGGTGATGATAAAGAGGTTGATGTAATGGGAAAAGGTACCCTTGCAGTGAAAACTAAGCAAGGAGAAACTACATTTATTCATGACACTTTGCATGTGCCCAAATTACAACATAATATTTTAAGTATTGGGCAACTTGTAGCAAAAAATTACAAGGTTGTGTTTGAAGATAACTGCTGCAAAATATTTGATAAATCAGCTAATCATTATCTTATAGCAAAGGCTTGTATGACAGAGAATCGATTATTTCCTCTCACTTTGGAGTCTAGTAAGATGCATGCCCTCAAGGAAACCATAGATGATTCATGGTTATGGCACCAACGGTATGGTCATTTGCATTTTCAAGGATTAATTTTGCTTCATAAGAAAGGCATGGTGAGAGGACTTCCTGCAATTCAGGAAAAAGAAGAAGTTTGTTCAAGGTGTGCACTTGGCAAGCAACATCGAGACAATTTTCCAGTGAACAAATCATGGAGGGTAAAATCTTCTCTAGAGCTTGTGCATAGTGACATTTGTGGTGACATGCAAGAGCAATATTTGAGTAAGAATATTTTCTTTTCGACATTTATTGATGATTTCTCACACCACACATGGGTTTATTTTCTTAAACAAAATCGAGGCATTTGAATGCTTCAAGCATTTTAAGACTATGGTAGAAAATCAAAGTGGGTATTCTCTTAAAATACTCGAGCAGAGATAGAGGGGGAGAATTCACTTCCAATGAGTTTTATGATTTTTGTAATATTCATGGAATTAAGAGACAACTTACGATAGCTTATACCCCACAATAGAATGGCATTGCGAGAAAGAAAGAACCGTACCATTATGGAGATGGCATGAAGTATGTTGTAGTTCAAAAACCTTCCTAATTACTATTGGGGAGTTGCGTGAGCAACCACAAATTAGATTTTGAATCGAAGCCCAACAAAATTTCTTTAGAATATCACTCCCAAGGAAGCTTCGAGTGGACACAAGCCCTCGTAGCTCATTTTCATGTATTTGGTTGCCTGTATATGTTCATGTTCAGAAAAGAAGCGGAAGAAGTTGGATGCAAAATCCCAACTTTGTATCTTTTTGGGCTATTTAGATTTCACGAAAGGATACAATTTCTATAATCCTGACACAAAGAAATGGATTATTAGTTGAGATGTGGTTTTTGATGAAGGGGGAGTATGGCAATGGCAAAAAGGAGTTTAACAAACTACACCACTCATCATGGGTATAGAAGATGTTCAACAAGTTCCTCCTCTCCCCATGCAAGCTCAAGTGGAAGTTCATGCCCCGGTTCACTAAGTTCACCAAGTTCCTCTTCAGGTGATAGTTCTAGTCCACAATCAAGTCCAAGTTCTTCACGAAAGGTATGAAGTTTAAATGAAATTTATCAAAGGAGTTCTAATTTGAATCCAGTTTCCAATTTTGCTTTGATTAGTACCATTCAAGTTGAACCTTGAGTGTATGAAGAAAGTCGTGACATAACAAGTATGGATTAATGCTATGAATAAAGAGATGCATGCAATTGATAAAAACAATTCATGGGAATTAGTGCAACTTGTAACGCCACGAAAACAACGGCGACTACGACGAAGAAAACATCACAAACATACAACCCGAAAATGCGACAATTTTTTTTTTTGATAAAGATCGAGATTAAGAGAACCAGTTTAGAAATGCAATACATTTAAATCGGGGCACTTTGCTATTGTGTCAAGGACAGGATGCTGGAAAAAAAAATACAGTCTAGTTAGGTCGCAAGGAGCCTCCCTAACGTTCTTCTCGACACTAGCATCGTCAGAGCTCGACGTCATGAGCCAGTTATTATCCGAGGAGTCATATAATCTTGGCGCTAAATAAACGTTAAGAGCATGCGTCGGTGAAAATTTATTCTCGTGACAAGATCGTAATTCTAAAACAACATTACATTAAGTAATTCTATAAATCACAACTCAGATGTTACATACACATTTATATGAACTAATTCTGATATTTGTCGAGGTGGGAACTCACACCCAACCAACAACATGCACGGGTAAAAGATGTGAGAATTTTAAGGCTACTTATTTTATTGGCTAATAGGAATACTCCTCCATTGCATTGCGAAAAAGACGGATACATAGCAACGGTTTCACACCGAGAAATCATTGCCCACGAAGTGCTTGAGTTATCATGATTAAACATAGCTTACTTCATCAAAATTTACATTATGTGAATCTATAAGATTAAACATAGATTTGAAATTATGTATGGGGCGGTTGGGTGGCTTTAATGGCCACCGCTAAACATTGAAATTCCATCCTATGACGTGCAAGAATACACCACGACAGACCTTTGACTTTCTTTGCTATTTATTACACTTGTATTTTGCAAGTCTACACTCTAAAGAGTCGACTCTTTGTGCATGTCATGTTTCTAACTCACACCCACGACATCTTCATTACCACTAAACATGCCTACCAACTAGTCTGCGCACATGATGAAATACATAATGATCCATTTGTTTTATGTTGATTTGCGTCAAATTTAGAACCTTCTACGAGGATAAGCCTTCCTGTTGAGTACAGCTATGAGCACTATCATAAAGTCGGTAGATGACAATTAGTCATTGATTAATATCTAAACTTGTTATTTGAAGCTATCCCCTTGCGTGATGACAACTCCTGGGCCGCATCTGCCATTTATTCGCTGCAAAAAGGATTCACAAATCTTTTTTTTTTTTACCTTTTGGGTTAGTGCACGCCAACTACTCCACCAAGGCTGCGTAGGAAACAAAATGGTGGTTGAAAATGAAACTACGGAGCCGAGAGAGAGGCGTTAAACGAGTGCAGCCGAACTTTGCTATCTCGATCAAGATCGAATACATCCTCAAATTCGGGGTTCTCCTTCGTGGTATTTTTATCAAAATCGATTGAGGGACAGTGAAAGTGTATCAAAATCGATTGAGGGATAGTGAAAGTGTCTCAAAATCGATTGAGGGACAGTGAAAGTGTTACCCAGGGGACCCGATGAAATTTATTACATTGATTCTCTATTGAAACCTTACAGATTTAGTATACGACTGTGGAAAACAAAAGATCTCATAAAGGTGGGTCTACATTTCAAATTAGAGTGTTCATGAAGTAGTTGGCTTTACAAATTAATGAGCATTTCTGTGTGTATTTTAGTACTGATTGCTTTGTATTTTAGGACAGTCATATGACATGGCTTTATAGAGAAGTATCCTTATTTTAATTGTTTTATATGATATTAATGTATGATGTTATATATAATTTAGCACAATTTATTTGACATATAAATGATCATTCATAAGCGCTTGGGAGCGCCGTAAACACTAATGCATACACGGGATTCCTTAGCTTATATGTAATTAATATTATGTCTTATTTGGATTTTGTTATAATATTCTTTGTTAATATAACGGGAATACTATAGTATATTGTTATAAATGGAATTTAATAATAGTAAATCCATTAGTTTTAATGACACTTAAATATGAATAATATTCAAACTATTAGTACCATTATTAGACATTAAGGAGTGTTCGATATTGAACTTGATAAGTTTTAAGTATTTACATTAACATTTATTTCTATCCAACTTTAATAGACATTGCATGGGATTTCAAGTAGGTTGATTTCATTTCCTTCTACAATTTGCCAATAATTTTACAATGGATTCATAAATGAAGAAAAAACATAATTGAGCTAGAGATTAGATGATTTCATTGGCATATTGAGGGCTAAAAAAACTTTAAATCTTACCATCAACAATACAAGAAGAGAAAATGCATTAATATTCCACTTTTCCAATACACCTCTTACTAAAGAAGATCAAAACAACTTTATTTCAAAATCTTGTTACATCACTTTCCACTCAATGTAGGAAACAAATTTACAATATTGGAAGCTAAAATACCAAGCAATATTACATTTTCCTCCACTCAAGGTGGGTAAAATACATGGTGGTATCACATTGTCATCAACAAGGTTCCAATGCTTCAACTATCAACAAGGTGGCTCCTCCATAGTTTGTTTGATTCACAACAAGATAAGGGAGAGGCAATGCTCTCCTCCCAACCAAAATACCCAATGGAGAAGAGAAGCCATCCTCTCCATTAGCCGCATGAGCTCCCAACCACATCACAATGGGAGAGAATCCAACTCATGGCAACTACAAGCTTCCACATAACTAAACATAACATTTCACATGCATTCCATATTCCTTTAAAACAAGAGAATCAACAATCACAACAAGAGGAAAACAATCACAACAACAAGTCACAAGGCTTACCAAGAAAGCCACAAGAGTAAGACCTATGGGAGGCCACTTATGCCTCCCAATGGGAATGGGTGCCACCTAAAAGCCTCCAATGCAAAACACAATACCCCTAACAACTCTTATGCCTCCCTCAAGTACCCCTTATCCCTCCATTCACTCTTATTCCTCCCTCAACTCTTATGGCTCCCTCAAAGTAAAACAAGAAGAAAATACAAGCATTTCTCTTACAAGGTGGGCACCCAACCCAAACTCCTCCTCAAGAACATGATCTCTTATTCCTCCCTGAATTACACTCCCCATAGTCTCCTCCCACTCCCAACTTAGGCATTCTACCCATTCCCAACAAGCATTACAACAACAAAATTCAACACAACATATGTACTCATTCATATAACGAAAGAAGGAAACATAATACAACAAAGGTGAAGCTCCTACCTTTCCATGGTAGAGCTTGTTCCAAGTATGAAGTCTCAAATGCCTCCAAAGATCAAGCAAGCATCCACAAGCTCCCACAAAATTCCCACAAGCATCAACAAGTTCCAAAATCCACAAACTCTTTCCAAATCCTCTCCTCTCCAAAATACTCAAGACTAAAAAAATGAAACTTCCAACCCCAAAACAAATAAGAGGATCAAATAAATAGAAAAGAGAGGGAGGGATGATGTGGCTCCAAGTAGGATGCCACCTCCTTTTCCCTCCACTCCGCATCATTTGGTCAACATCAAATTCCAATGCATCATATAAAGATCAAATCACTAACAGTCCAATGTCTATGATATCTACTAGCATGCTAAATCAAGAAACCATAATAATCCATAAGTGAAGTAATCGGTCTCAGAAAACAAAAAAACAAAATGGGGTCGAAGGGAAGTGGGCACTACATCCCCCCCTTAGACTCGACTTTCTCCGGAAGTCACTTTGGAAATGGTGTGGAAACTTTCCTCGTAGAAAAGTAGCATCCTCCCAAGTAGGCTGCAGTCTCATCATACCTGTCCCATTCGATGCGAACGATCAATATCTCTACCGCAAAGGCCGTGGTCCCTGTGATCTATAATGCGCACGGGCTCCACCATCACTCGCCCTACGATCCCGCACCTACAATGCGGTCCAGTCTAGCACATGAGAAGGATCATAAATATATCTCCTAAGCACGTAAACGTGAAACACATCATGGACGCGCGATACGCTAGGTGGCAATGCTAGACGATAGGCCAAGGGACCGAGGCACTCCAAGATCTCAAAGGGACCCACAAACCTAGGAGCAAGCTTAGAACCTTTTCCGTAACGGATAGGGCTCTTATGTGGTCTGACATGAAGAAACACCTTCGTGCCTACCTCAAAAGCGTGATCTGTCCTATGCTGGTTTGCACACTTCTTCGCCTATCCTACACCTCCTGTAATCTATGTCTGATCAAAGCAACCTGCTGCTCCATATCTGTAATAAAGCTGGCCCAAGGAAACCCCGTCCTCAATCTGACCCAACTAAGAGGTGTCCCGCACTCTCTACCATATAATGCCGAAAAGGAGCCATGCCTATAGAACTCTAGAAACTATTATTGTAGGCAAACTCCACCAAATACACATACTCCTCCCATCTCGACTAATGATCCATTATGTACATCCCGAGCATATCCTCCAAAATATGATTCACCCTCTCTCTGTTTGTCCATCTGTCTCGGGGTGATAAGCATGTGCTGAAATTAATCCTCGTCCCGAGGGCATCTTTGCATGGTGGTCAGAAATGGGAGGTGTACAAAGGGTGTGATCGCAAATGATCTTCCACGGAATCCCATGTAATCGACAATATCATCAAGGTATACTCGTGCCAAACACTTGCTATATAGGTGGTTTTTCTTGGAGAAAAATGAGCTACCTTTGTCAATTTATCCACTGTGACCATGATGGCGTCGTGATGGTATCTCGCGTAGGTAACCCAACGATGAAGTCCATGGAAATGGTGTCCCACTTCCACTCCAATATGGCGTGAGGATAGAGAAGGCAGGTGGATGCCGATGCTCGGCCTTCACCCTCTGGCACTCTAAATAGCATGACACAAACAAAGCTACGTCTCTCCGAAGTCCTCTCCAAAAATACTATTTGTCTCGGGGTAGTGTGCATCTTCTTCACTCCGGGATGGGCTGAATAAGGTGCACGATGAGCCTCTGTCAAAATATCCTGTCTCAAGCCTCCATCTCTAGGAACATATATCCGACCTCTATGTCTGAGAAGACCATCTACCTCTAATGAGAATCCATCAAATCTCCCCTCGGGGTCTACGAGACTCAATCTCGCTCTGGAACGCAAGGTAGAAACTATCATGAGGAAGCTGCTGCAAGATCCTATTCCGAAAATCTGTGCCCACTGAGGTGGCCATAGCCACATGTCTCCGCCTACTCAAGGCATCTGCAACCACATTCTCCTTTCCTTTCACATGCTCTATCTCCATGTCATACTCACAGAGTAACTCCATCCAACACCGCTGATGAGCATTGAGATTGGGCTGCGTGAAGAGGTGGCGAAGACTCAAGTGATCAGTCCTAAGTGTAAATCTCCAGCCAAGAAGAAAATGTCTCCACCGCACTAAGGCATGTACTACTCCTGCAAGCTCAAGGTCATGGGTCTGATAATTGAGCTCATAATCTTTGAGTTTGCGAGACTCAAAGGCAACTACTCTACCCTCCTGCATTAGCACTCCTCCAAGTCCTACCAAGGAGGCATTTGTGCAAACGTAGAACTCTCCCCGAGGATCTCAGCAGCTGCAAGAATAGGTGCTCTTGTGAGGCATTCCTTTAGTGTACTGAAGGCCTACTCACATCTATCTGAACATAAAAACTTCTTCCCTTTACGCTGAAGAGAAGTGATAGGGTGCGCAATCGAGAAAAATCTGAACAAACCTCCTGTAATATCCTGCTAGGCCCATGAAGCTACACACCTTGGTCACGCTAGTGGATGCTAGCCAATCCATGATGGCTCGAATCTTGGAAGGATCGACTATGATACCTTTCCTAGAAATGATGTGGCCCAAATACTGCACCTCAGCTGAAAGAACGCACACTTCTCCAAGTTCCCGTAAAGGCGCTGTTCGCGAAGATACTGAAGAACTTGGCAAAGGTGCTCCTCATGCTCCTCACGTGTGCGTGAGTAAACTAGAATATCATCAAGAAAGATGAGCACGAAGCGATCAAGTAAGGTCCTGAATACCCCATTCATCAAACTCATAAATCTGCGGGGGCATTCATCAAACCGAAAGGTACCACTTTGTGAACTCGTAGTGGCCATATCTCGTATGCACGGAATGCTATCTTGTGAATATCCGTCTCCATGCAATCCCGAGCTGATGGTACCTTGACTTAAGATCTATCTTAGAGAAAAGCGTAGCCCGCTTCATCGATCAAATAAATCATCAATGCGTGGAAGGGGGTAACGATTCTTGATCGTTACTTTATTCAAATTGACGATAGTCAATACACAACCGAAGAGATCCATCCTTATTTTTTACAAAGATCTTTGGTGCACCCCAAGGGGATACACTAGGACAGATTAGGCCTTTCTCCAGAAGGTCCTCAAGCTGCAACTTGAGCTCACATAACTCAGGAGTAGTCATCCGATAGGGTGCTCATGAGATAGGCTCTGCGCCCAGAACTAGATCTATATGGAAGTCGATCTCACGTGGGGGAGGTAATCCGGTAGCTCCCCTAGAAACACATCAGCAAACTCTGATAAGATGGGATGGTCATCGAGGGAAGGTCCTCTGGACTCATCCTCTGATCTGTCACTGACCGTAATAGCAAACATCTGACAACCCTGTCGCGCACATCGCTTAAGCTGCATAGCGGAGATGGTGCGAATGGATACGGCCCTCCTAACTCCTGATATCACTGACTCTACTCCAAGATCATCTATGCAAGCAATAGTCTTGTGGTAACAATCCACTCTAGCTCTGTGAGCGGACAACCAATCCATGCCTAAAATGATGCCATAAGATCCTAATGGAAGGATCCGAAGATCAGAAGTAGTGGTGAAGGGTCCCAAATCCACTACACACTCCTTGACTAAGGAGTCTGAAATCTTGGCTCCGAAGCCATCTTAACGCCCCAACTACGGCGCTACCTAAGCGCCACCATGACCTACAATGCTCTACTAAGGATGGTGCAATAAAAGAATCAAGAACCGGAGAATCAAATAATATAGAGGTGGAAATACCACCAACACTACACTGTCGTCTCAATCACAGTACTACGATGCTCACTGGCGGTTCTCGACCACCTGCGTAGATCCGATGACTCCGTGCCATATCTCCAACAAGAGGCTCGAGCTCTGCATCTTACCCTTGTTAGGGTTCGTGGGCAATCTCTCCAATGATGTCCAACAACACCACAACCATAACATTTGCGCCTGGTCCCCTCCGGTGGGAAGCAGCCTCAGGCACTGTACTCTAGATGATCGAGATACGAGATCCCGACGATCAGGCTATGGATCGCTAAGGTCTCTGGCTGACCAGCTTGGACCGAGCTCTTGGTGCACCTCGTGTCCCGATGGGACCCCTAGGAGGAGGCCCCATACTAAGTCCTCTCTCGCGCATCAAATCTCTAAGGAGGTCGGTAAGGTGGGCGGGTCTATCTTGCTGTGGTGGCCTCGAATGAAGCTTTCACTCGAACTCTGTCCACCCGTGGAGGAGGAACCAACCCCTTCGACCTACCATCCTGCATCTGCTAGATGCGGCTCCGAACTCTGTCTCTAGCCTGCTGTGTCTTCCCCCGTGTCTCCTCTACAATATAGGCCTTCTCCACGGCCTCTGTTAATGTTTGTGGGTAGTGAATGCGCACCGCGCCACCTAAATCCAAGTTTAGGCCCCGAATGAACTCGTGAATCCGCACTACTCATCCCGCATATAGTCGAGCGATCGAGTAGGTCCGTAAATCGACTCTCATACTCGCCATCTGTCATCAATGCCGACGGAGGTCATGAAACTCGTCATTGACCGCTGTCTTGAATAAATCTCCTGGGTAAATACACCTGCTCGAAACGCTCCTCAAATAGCTCCAGGGTAATCGTCTCAGAGTCAACATGGAGCTTCTGCTCCTCGGTCCTCCACTGAGACTCGCTCCATCCTCGGAAGATGGATTGCAACACGAGCTTTCGTGTTGCTAGTACAAGGGCAGAGCTTGAAGCATCGCTCAAGCTCACCAACCAGCCTCTTCCGAAAACCGCCTGTATCACCCGAATAGTGCGATGGTCGTAGCTTCAAGATCTCCCACGATATGGTGCGGCTGATGTATGATGACTCCTAGGTCCTGCTCAGTATGCTCTTCCTCTCTGTCTAAGGCTCCAGAGACGTATCCCTATGTCCCGAGATCTGTCCCCATGTCCTCTCTGTGGCGACTCGCCTAGGCCGACTCCGCACGGAAGTTCACCGCCTGTGCTCCTCGCCGTGTCGAGGGGATACAGGTGTCTACTAATGGCTCCAAACTATGTCTTACAAGTCGTCCTCCTAAGGGTTCTCTGCGTATAGCGGCATTGACATCCTGGAGTGTCTGCAAGATCTGAGGTAGAAGGGCTGCTACGGATTGCTCTGGCGGTGGTATATCTAGGACTATATGAAGAGACCCCTCACCCAATCCGCACCTCCTGCACAGATCAAGGTGAGAGTTAGTTCATTGTTCTAGGTCTTGTGCCAGTTTTCTAAATTTGTTGTTTACTATAATTATCAACATTGTGGTTTTATATTTTAAAAGAATCAGCTCTGTACTAAGTTAAATGTTCCTATTTTGTGTTCTCTACGTGTGCCCAAGGGTCCAAGCTTGAACCCCTGGCTCTGATACCAAAATGTAACGCCGCGAAAACAACGACGAGTATGACAAAGAACTTGCTTTCACAAACATACAACCTGAAAATGCGACAATTTTTTTTTTTGAAGATCGAGATTAAGAGAACCAGTTTAGAAATGCAATACATTTAAATCGGGGCACTTTGCTATTGTGTCAAGGACGAGGATCTTTGGAAAAAGAAAAAGAAAAATACAGTCTAGTTAGGTTGCGAAGGAGCCTCCCTAACGTTCTTCTCGACACTAGCATCGTCGTCCGAGCTCGACGTCAAGAACCGATTATTATCCGAGGAGTCATTTAATCTTGGCGCTAAATAAACGTTAAGAGCATGCATCGGTGAAAATTTATTCTCGTGACAAGATCGTAATTCTAAAACGACATTACATTAAGTAATTCTATAAATCACAACTCAGATGTTACATACACATTTATATGAACTAATTCTGATATTTGTCGAGGTGGGAACTCACACCCAACCAACAACATGCACGGGTAAAAGATGCGAGAATTTTAGGCTACTTATTTTATTGGCTAATAGGAATACTCCTCCATTGCATTGCGAAAAAGAAACAGGATACATAGCAACGGTTTCACACCGAGAAATCATTGCCCACGAAGTGCTTGAGTTATCATGATTAAACATAGCTTACTTCATCAAAATTTACATTATGTGAATCTATAAGATTAAACATAGATTTGAAATTATGTATGGGGGTGGGGTTGGGTGGCTTTAATGGCCACCCGCCAAACATTGAAATTCCATCCTATGGCGTGCAAGAATACACCACTGGACCGCCTGACTTTCTTTGCTATTTATTACACTTGTATTTTGCAAGTCTACACTCTAAAGAGTCGGCCTGCTGTGCATGTCATGTTTCTAACTCACACCCACGACATCTTCATTCCCACTAAACATGCCTACCAACTAGTCTGCGCACATGATGAAATACATAATGATCCATCTGTTTTATGTTGACTTGCGTCGAATTTAGAACCTGCCTGAGGATAAGCCTTCCTGTTGGTACGGGCTGTGAGCACTATCATAAAGTCTGGTAGATGACAATTAGTCGTTGATTAATATCTAAACTTGTTATTTGAAGCTATCCCCTTGTGTGATGACAACTCTGGGCCGCATCGCCACTTATTCGCTGCAAAAAAAAGGATTAAGTAAATCTTTTTTTTTTACCTTTTTGGGTTGGTCTGCCAACTACTCCGCCCAGGCCGCATAGGAAACAAAATGGTGGTCGAAAATGAAAATACGGAGCGAGAGGAGGCGTTTAACAGAAGTCTGTTCAACTATGCTGTATCTCGATCGAAGATCGAATACATCCTCAAATTCGGGGTTCTCCTTCATCGTATTTTTATCAAAATTGATTGAGGGACAATGAAAGTGTATCAAAATCGATTGAGGGACGGTGAAAGTGTCTCAAAATCGATTGAGGGACGATGAAAGTGTTACTCCGGGGACCCGATGAAATTTATTACATTGATTCTCTATGAAACCTTACCCAGATTTAGTATACGGCCGTGGAAAACAAAAGATCTCATAAAGGTGAGTCTGTTTCAAATTAGAATGTTCACAAAGTAGTTTGCTTTGCAAATTAATGAGCATTTTGTGTGTATTTTAAAGTACAGACTGACTTTGCATTTTAGGACAGTCATATGACATGGTGGCTTTACAGAAAAGTATCCTTATTTTAATTGTTTTATATGATATTAATGTATGATTTTATATATAATTTAGCACAGTTTATTTGACATATACATGATCATTCATAGCCCTTGGGGAGCGTCGTAAACACTAATGCATACACAGGATTCCTTAGCTTATATGTAATTAATATTATGTCTTGACTGGAGTTTGTTATAATATTCTTTGTTAATATAACGGGAATACTAATAGTATATTGTTATAAATGGAATTTAATAATAGTAAATCCATTAGTTTTAATAACACTTAAATATGAATAATATTCAAACTATTAGTACCATTATTAGACATTAAGGAGTGTTGGATATTGAACTTGATAAGTTTTAAGTATTTGCATTAACATTTATTTCTATCCAACTTTAATAGACATTGCATGGGATTTCAAGTAGGTTGATTTCATTTCCTTCTACAATTTGCCAATAATTTTACAATGGATTCATAAATGAAGAAAAAACATAATTGAGCTAGAGCTTAAATGATTTCATTGGCATATTGAGGGCTAAAAAAAAAACTTTAAATCTTACCATCAACAATACAAGAAGAGAAAATGCATTAATATTCCACTTTTCCAATACACCTCTTACTAAAGAAGATCAAAACAACTTTCTTTCAAAATCTTGTTACATCACTTTCCACTCAATGTAGGAAACAAATTTACAATATTGGAAGCTAAAATACCAAGCAATATTACATTTTTCCTCCACTCAAGGTGGGTAAAATACATGGTGGTTTCACATTGTCATCAACAAGGTTCCAATGCTTCAACTATCAACAAGGTGGCTCCTCCATAGTTTGTTTGATTCACAATAAGATAAGGGGAGAGGCAACGCCTCCTCCCAACCAAAATACCCAATGGAGAAGAGCAGCCATCCTCTCCACTAGCCCCCGAGCCCCAACCACATCACAATGGGAGAGAATCCAACTCATGGCAACTACAAGCTTCCACATAACTAAACATAACATTTCACATGCATTCCATATTCCTTCAAAACAAGAGAATCAACAATCACAACAAGAGGGAAAACAATCACAACAACAAGTCACAAGGCTTACCAAGAAAGCCACAAGAGTAAGACCTATGGGGAGGCCACTTATGCCTCCCAACGGGAATGGGTGCCACCTAAAAGCATCCAATGCAAAACACAATACCCCTAACAAATTTTATGCCTCCCTCAAGTACCCCTTATCCCTCCATTCACTCTTATGCCTCCCTCAACTCTTATGGCCCCTCAAAGTAAAACAAGAAGAAAATGCAAGCATTTCTCTTACAAGGTGGGCACCCAACCCAAAATCCCTCCTCAAGAACATGATCTCTTATGCCTCCCTCAATTATACTCCCCATAGTCTCCTCCCACTCCCAACTTAGGCATTCTACCCATTCCCAACAAGAATTACAACAAAAAATTCAACACAACATATGTACTCATTCATATAACAAAAGAAGGAAACATAATACAACAAAGGTGAAGCTCTACCTTTCCATGGTAGAGCTTGTTCCAAGTATGAAGTCTCAAATCCCTCCAAAGATCAAGTAAGCATCAACAAGCTCCCACAAAATTCCCACAAGCATCAAGTTCCAAAATCCACAAACTCTTTCCAAATCCTCTCCTCTCCAAAATACTCAAGACTAAAAAAAAAAGAAACTTCCAATCCCCAAAACAAACAAGAGGATCTAATAAATAGAGAAAAGAGAGGGAGGGATGATGTGGCTCCAAGTAGGATGCCACCTCCTTTTCCCTCCACTCCACATCATTTGGTCAACATCAAATTCCAATGCATCATATAAAGATCAAATCACTAATAGTCCAATGTCTATGATATCTACTATCATGCTAAATCAAGAAGCCATAATAATCCATAAGTGAAGTAATCAGTCTTAAAAAATAAAAAACAAAATGGTTCTATGAATAGACATAAGGCAAGATTATTTGCAAAGGGATTTGCACAAATTCTGAGTGGATTATTCAAAGACTTTCGCTCAGCAGTTTCAATATTTGATACAATCAAGATTATATTGGCTATTGTTGCACAACACAAGTGGCCAATCTATCGAAGGATGTAAAATCAGCCTTCCTAAATGGTTTTATTGATGAGGAAGTCTATGTGGAACAACCTATTGGTTATGAAATTCCAAGAAAAGAACATTTGGTTTACAAGCTAAAAAGGGCTCTTTATGGGTTGAAGCAAGCACCTCGTGCTTGGTATGCAAGATTGACAGTTATACTTCTTGAAGAAAGGGTTCATTCAAAGTTCCTCGAGCCAACCCTCTATATCCAACATCTTGGTAATGATATTCTAATTTTTGCCTTTATGTTGATGATCTGATTTATACTTGGTAACAACCCATCTTTCATGGAGAAATTTAAAGAGAAATGAAACAAGAATTTGAGATGTCGGATCTAGGACTCATGCATTATTTTCTTGTAGTGGAGGTGCAACAAAAATTTGAAGGTATATCCATTTCTCAAAACAAGTATGTGGCTGATCTATTGAAGCTTTAGAATGATGTCATGCCTTTGTAGTTGCCACTCCTATTGCCCTTGGTGAAAAATTAACCAAGGAAGATGCAAGTTCCAAAGTAGATGCTACTTTATATAGAAGTTTGGTAGGGAGCCTCATGTACCTCACTACCACGAGACCTGATATTATGTATGATGTGAGCCTCATCTCTTGGTTCTTGCAGGATCCACATGCGTCTCATTGGCATGCTGCAAAAAGAATTTTAAGGTATGTGAGTGGTACACACAATTTTGGCATTCATTATTCTCCCACACATAAGTTTGAGCTATGTGGTTACACGGATTCTGATTGGGCTGGTTCAGTGGATGATAGAAAATCCACATCTGGTTATATTTTCTCACTTGGTTCTGGAGTTGTCTCATGGAGTAGTAAAAAGTAGGCAACCATTGCTCTCTCTTCCAGAAGTAGAGTATATTGCAGTGCAGCAACTAGTTGTCAAGCCATATGGATTAGACGGATTTTGGAAGATTTGCAATTGGTTCAGGAACATCCAACCACTATTTACTGTGATAACAGTAGTACCATTGCAATGACAAAGAATCCTGTGTTTCATGCTAGATCGAAGCACATTGAGATTCGGCATCACTTCATCAGAGACTTGGTTCAAGATGGGACAGTGGAATTACAATTTTTCCCTACAATGGAGCAAGTTGCTGATATTTTTACCAAAGCTCTACCTACATCTAGTTTTGTTGCTTTGAGGAATCAGTTGGGACTCATCCCCATTTCACATGCAGGGGGAGATTGAAGGATGCATGTTCAAATCTGCAGTTCCTCTGCAGTTCCACCGCCACCACTGTAGCTCATCTTCTACAACTCCAGCTCATTAACTAGTTTTTTACTTCAGTTAATAAATTGTAGACTGAGCAATTCCTTCAGTCATAGGATTAGTTCACTTTCAGTTAAGTCTCAGTTCTCTCTTGTTTGCAGCTTCATTCGCTGCTTAATAAACTGTAGGAGTTAAGTCTCAGTTCTCTCTTGTTTGCAGCTTCATTCGCTGCTTAATAAACTGTAGGAGTTAGTTTGTTTTTTCTATTTATTCTATGCATTCTCTCTTGCAGTACACGTACAACAGAAGGAGAAGAAGACAATTTTGAATAAAACAAATATTTTTTGTTCTCTCTTAGCTTTGTTGTTCGCTCACTTTGTGAGCAGATGTATTATTTGTTTTATTTGCACAGTATAGTGTAAGTGCTGTTTTTATTCATAATCTTCAGATTGTCATTAGATATAATCATTTGTTATGCGTGCGGCATGGCTCATTTGTTGCACAGTCCTTTTTAAATTTCAGGGTTTAATTATAAGATATAGTATAATAAGAAAATTATCTTCTTTATCTTTCAGTTCTTAAGGTTTATTGTGCGTTTTAAATGAGAACAGAGATGCTCGCTACGGTTTTAGGTAATTTCTATGGGTTGTATAGGTTTCCATACCTTTTTCAAAACAAATATGTTTTGCATTTTAAAACCTAAAATACTGGTTAATCATGTAAAACAGTCATTGAATTTTTTTAGACATATTCCTTGTTTGGCAGGAAACTTTTTTGTATTCTGTTTCTTGTTTTAGAAATTCTCTTTGGAAATCATTCATTACCTGGTATACAGTTATAGATTCCGAAATAATTATTTACTTGTTATTGGACATCATCTTTACACTTATATTTGCTTTCTATGATCTATTAACAGGTCTTTACCCTTTTGATCACTATGCCCAATAAACATTTAGAAGTATCATGGTCTGAACACAATAATTATCTGATCCACCATCATTTTCATACCCTTGTTATAAGATCTGATAAAATTTATCTCTACCATATCAGTAATTAAAATCAAACATGGTGTTCCTGCGTCCTTGACTTTGGACTGTCACCTGGTTAGTAAGCATAGAGTGGTAAATTTTAAGTCGTTTTCTATTTCTGTTCTATTTTCATTCAAAACACGATAGAAATCCCCTTCTCATTATGTATTGACATGTGTCCATGCCCTTTTTCAAAGCATGTTTTTGCTTGTCCTGTGCATAAAAATCCGATGTTCTCTTGTTTACTAATCTGTTTTCATTTTGGTCACTGTCAATGAACATGTTGCCTCTAGCCTTAGGATAAGTATTTTGTTAAAGATAGGATAAATTTTCTTTATTTTATTTCAGTATGAAAGCAAGTATTTAATGCTCTTTCCATAAAAATGCCGTTCACTTTGGTTTCTAATTTTGCATTTATGTCGATCACTATTGTTAATGAATATGTTGCCTCTATTCTTAGGATAAGGCTCATCTTAATGATATGATAAGTTTATTTTATTCAGTGTCAGTATGAGGTTTAGCTTTTAGCATTGTTCATCAATATGGGTTGTAAACCCACATGTCGGTGTTGTCAAGTATAAATTAAGTAACAGAAATCCCCTTCTCATTATGTATTGACAAGTGTCCATGCCCTTCTTCAAAGCATGCTTTTGTTTGTCTGTGCTTAAAAATCCTGTTGTTTACTAATTTGTTTTCATTTTGGTCACTATTAATGAACACGTTGCCTCTAGCCTTAGGATAAGTATTTTGTTAAAGATAGGATAAGTTTTCTTTATTCTATTTCAGTATGAAAGCAAGTATTTAATGTTCTTTCCATAAAAATGCCGTTCACTTTGGTTTCTAATTCGCATTTAAAATGTGACAGTAAATCCTCTCATTATGTATTTGACAATCGTGAGAAATTGTGATAGAAATCTAATTCTATTTTCATTCAAGATGTGACATAAATCCCCTTCCCATTATGTATTGAGAAGTGGCCATGCTCTTTTTCAAAGCATTTTTTTGTTTTCTGTGCATAAAAATCCCTGTTCTCTTGTTTACTAATCTGTTTTCATTTTGATCACTTTTGTTAATGAACACGTTGCCTCTAGCCTTAGGATAAGTATTTTGTTAAAGATAGGATAAATTTTCTTTATTCTATTTTAGTATGAAAGCAAGTATTGAATGTTATTTCCATAAAAATCTTTGTTCAATTTGGTTTCTAATTCTGCATTTATGTCGATCACTATTGTTAATGAATATGTTGCCTCTATTCTTGGGATAAGGCTCATCTAAAGTTTATTTTATTCAACTTCAGTATGAGGTTCAGCGTTTAGTAGTGTTCATCAATGTGGGTTGTTAACCCACATGTCGGTGTTGTCAAGCATAATCTAAGTAACCTTTGGTTCGGAGGTTTCATATATTGTGACATTTTATACATGTCCTTCTAACAATGAATATTGTTATCAAATTAAATCCAATTATTTGGAAAAATATTGTTATAATGAATGTTAAAGATAGGATAAGTTTTGTTATCCGACTTCATCATTTAAAGCAAGTATTTCATCTTCTCTCCATAAAAATTTCGTTCACTTTGGATTCTAATTCAACATTTATGTTGATCACTATTGTTAATGAATATGTTGCCTCTATTCTTAGGATAAGATTAATCTTAATGATATGATAAGTTTATTTTATTCAGCTTGATATGAGGTTCAACTTTTATTAGTGTTCATCAATGTGGGTTGTAAACCAACATTTCATTGTTGTCGAGCATAAATCAAGTAACTTCGTGGTTCAAAAGTTTCATATATTGTGATATTTTATATGCCATTCCGATGAATATTGTTATTAGATTGAATCCAATTGTTTACAACAATATTTTAACCATATTTTCTACGTTTGTTATATATTTTATGCTTTTGTAGCTTGCTTTCAATAAACAAACATCTAATGATTGTTATTCGATTTATGTTATGGCAGTTTGAAGATTAGTTGCGGTCAATTATATTTATAGTGTAGTGCTATCCTCTGTAATTCATATATGTTTTATATGTTTTGTTGGAGGAATGACTTGAAGAAATATTGCCAGAGACTAGATTAGATTTTAATAATTTCGATTCTGACTAATTTAACCACATAATGAGTCATGGTTTTATGCTTTGTAGCATGCATTCAATTCTAATCTGGTTTTACATATATAACTAACATAAGTTAATTGAACTATTTGAAATTATTGACTATTTATTAATCTAGACAAGTGGTTACATAGGCACTCACAAGAAAATTAATATAGTTAGTTACTTGAGCTTCAAGGATACATTTTTATCTAGATAAGTGGTTACATTGTCACTTTAAAAAAATTCATGTATTAATTATTAAATAGTGAAGTGGGAACATTGTCCATTAAAGCGGAAAAGCGTCAAGTATACTACCATGAAGAAATGGAAATATATTCTATTATTTTAGATGTTATGTTTTGAATTGTAAAGATCTTGGAGCTTTCAGTCCTTATGCTTCTTTTAAAAATATAATTTTGAGAGTTGTGGATTGAAATAGTGAAGTGGTTCATAGTTTTATTTTATTGTTGTCTTATATTATCATTGTCACTTTACTGTTTGTAAAAGGTTTTCTTTATTTTAATTTAAAGATTTTGAATAAATTGGTCTTATTTTTATGTAATAAGCCATTAATTTTTTTGGCCAAATGTCTAAACACTTTTCTAGAGTAGTTAGTATAATTGGATGAAAACTTAGTTTAATGAGTCTTATTTAATATTAGGTTGATGATATTTTAGTTAAGTTTAATGGGTATTTAATGTTGATTGAATGATTGCAATGAACAAGTTATTATGTTATTTTGATGACGGTTATGAATAAAACAATTTATTGATTACTTGCTGCATGATCTATTTGATATCATAGTTTAATGGTTTGATTAAGGATGTTTTCTTTAATGTTTATGCGTATGGATGTAATAAACACAACATTTAGTTGATTGTTCTTTGTTGATTGTTTATGTACACCATAATAAATAAATTAACTTATTGATTGTGTTGGGTGTCTTGATATCTTGGTTTATTTTAAGAATATTTCTTTAATGATTTGAATGACTATGATAATGTATCTTGATATCTTGTTTTAATGGTTTGATTAAGGATGTTTTCTTTAATGTTTGATTGTATAGTTGTAATAAACAAAACATATTGATACTTATGTTTTGTTGCAGACTAATAATAATAAATAAATTAACTTATTGATTGTGTTGGGTGTCTTGATATCTTGGTTTGTTTAAGAATATCTTCTTTAATGATTTGAATGACTATGATAAGGTATCTTGATATCTTGTTTTAATGGTTTGATTAATGTTTTCTTTAATGTTTGATTGTATAGTTTTAATAAACAAAACATATTGATAATTATGTTTTGTTGCAACTAATAATAATAAATAAATTAACTTATTGATTGTGTTGGGTGTCTTGATATATTGGTTTGTTTTAAGAATATTTTCTTTAATGATTTGAATTACTATGATAAGGTATCTTGATATCTTGTTTTAATGGTTTGATTAAGGATGTTTTCTTTAATGTTTGATGTTTTGTTCTGCAACTAATAATAAATGTATCTTTTGGATGTACTATAATGAACAAAGTAATTTGTTGTTTATGTTGGAGCCTTTTATATCTTTGTTTAATAGTTTGTTCAAGGATATTTTCTTTAATGTTGATTGGATGATTATAATGAACAAGTTATATTAATTGTGTTTTTGTTAATTAGATGACTGTAATGAACAAAATGTGAATTGTGATTTTGTTGATTGGATGGATGATTGTAATGAACAATTTAATGGATGAATGGTTTTTCCAGTGGTGCCTTCTTTAATGTTTAATTAATAGAACATTTTGTTGAACATTTTATATGGATTTTGCAATGAAATATAAATGAATTTTTGGGTGTGTATTATAATGAACAAAGTAATTTGTTGATCACCGTAATGAATGTACTTTAAGGATGCCTTTTTTAATATTGTTGTCTACTATATGAAAAAATAATATGTTGATTGTGTAGGGTCTAATGATATCTTAGTTAAATCTTTTTTTAAGGATTGTCTTTTTAATATTAACATATTTTGTGGATTGTGATTTGTTGATTATATAATTGTAATTGAACAATTAATGTTTTTTTGGGAGTGTACTATAATGAACAAAGAAATTTGTTGATCACATAATGAATGTCTTAATTGTGGTTTTTTTGTGTACTATATGAACAAAATAATTTGTTGATTGTGTAGGGTCTAATGATATCTTAGTTAAATGGTTTATTTAAGGATGACTTCTTTAATTTTTAATTGGATGGTTGTGGTAAACAAAACATTTTGTGGTAATTGTGTTTCGTTGATTCCATGACTATAATGAACAAAAATAATTTGTTGATAATGCTAGATATATTCATATCTTAGTTAAATGGTTTTCCAAACTGTGTTTCGTTGATTTGATGACTATAATGAACAAAATAATTTGTTGATAATGCTGGATATATTCATATCTTAGTTAAATGGTTTTCCAAACAATGTCTTTTTTAATGTTTGCTAAACAAAATATTTTGTTGATTGTGTTTTGTTGATTTTGCAATAAGTTATTAATGTATCTTTTTGGGTTTGTATTATATAATGAACAAAAGAATTTGTTGATCACTGAAATGAATGTACTTTAAGGATGTCTTCTTTAATGTTTTATTTGATAATTGTGATGAACAAAATGTTAATTGTTGACATGTAGGATCTATTAATATCTTAGTTGAATAGCTTTTGTAAGGATTGTCTTCTTTAATATTTAATTATTTTATGGATTGTGCTATGTTGATTGTAAGTGATTAATTAATGTATCTTTTGGGTATGCACTATAATGAATAAAGTAATTTGTTGATCATTGTAATGAATGTGCCTTAATTGTGGTTTTTGTTCTGCGTACTATAATGAACAAAATAAATTGTTGTGTGTTGTGTCTAATGATATCTTAGTTAAATGGTTTTCTTGAGAATGTTTTCTTTAATTTTTAATTGGATTACTAACATTAATTGTGTTAATTGTGTTTTTGTTGGTTTGATGACTATAATAAACAAAATATTTTGTTGATTATGCTAGGTCCAATGATATATTAGTTAAATGGTTTTCTTAAGGATGTCTTCTTTAATGTTTAATTGGATAATTGTACTAAACAAATCATTTTTTTATCGTGCTTTATTGATTTTATGATTGCAACTATAAATTAATGAACAAAGCAATTTGTTGGTTGTGTATGGGCTATTGAACTTTTAAGGATGTTTTGTTTATTTTATGGGATTTTATTGATTTTTCTCAATGGACTTCTATTGATGAATACTAAAATATATGAGAATGCTGAGTCGGGGTTTTATTATATACAAGTTAATTTTCTTTTTGTTATTGCTTGTAATATTGTAGAAGTTTGAATCATATAGTCCTATTTTAATGTAAATGATACTCTCATATTTTGAAGAAGTGCTATGCTCGAGTAATTGAGTTAGATTTTGTGATTTCTAAAGAAATACATCTCAACTGTTAGTAATCTTGTTATTCTACAGTGTTCATGTAATTTTTGAATTTTAAATTTCCGCCATTTAGTGATATTCTTGTTTTCTAGTTCCACCTTATTCCTCCCTTCGTTGTAGTTTGCTAATAGTTCGGGTGGTTTTGTTTTTCGATGTAGGGATGTTGATATGGATGCTGCAGTAAAATGTTCAACTATTATGGAATGGTGTATTATTGATTTTATTAATATGGTCATCATTGTCTTTGTCATTGTCATGGTTGGAATTCACTTTTTTTAATGATTTGCATCCACCACCTATTATTTAATGTCAAGATTTACATTATACAACCTCGTTATTTTTCTTTATGAGTTAAATGATTTGTCAAAATATTTTTAGTTATTAAATATAAAAACCTACCAATTGACATCTGAAATTGATGTTTGTATTTATTATTTTATACTCATAGACATCTGATATCTATGATTTTAGTTATTGTTTTTGCTGTTAGTCAAGTATATTTTGATAAAGAATAGCTATACTTATTGTTTTCTGTACAATGGACATCTGATATCTATGATTTTAGTTATTATTTTCTGCTGTTAGTCAAGTATATTTTGATAAACAATAGCTATCCTTATTATTGTTTTCTGTACAATGGACATCTGATTATATTTGTGACGAGCTACATTGGTAAGTGCTTCCAGCTACTATATTACTTATTTAGTTGAATTTGTTAAGACAAATCTGTACTATTCATCTTGATAAGATAAGTGGTTCAAAATTCAATTTTTTTTTTTTTTTTTTTTTTTTTTGCCTGTTTGTATATATACTTTTTTTTGCTGTAGCTTGAGTACTGAACATGATTGTGTTGGTTGTAATAGTCTTGTGACGCTTCAGAATTTATTGAGCATAATTTAAATCGTGATTATCTTGTGCGATTTAATATCTTGTGAGTAGGATGTGTTGTTAGTGTCCCCGCTCGTGTTAAATATTGGCAGGTTTAAACAACAACAATTATTTAATAGTGTAACATTTTGGCGGTTTTTTTAAAATTCATGAAGTTATTTTTAGAGAACATTTTAAATGAGCTATTCAAATTACGAACATTTATGTGTGAAAGGCTAAATGGATTTATACTGTCCCCCTCATGTTAAATATTGGCAGGATTAAACAACAACAATTACTTAATAGTGTAATACTTTGGTGGCTATTTTAAAATTCATGTAGTTCTTTTTAGAGAACATTTTAAATGAGCTATTCAAATAACGAACATTTATGTTTGAAAGGCTAAATGGATTTTTACTGATTTAGATTTTAAATAAAGTTCCGTTTATTGTTATTTGACTTACACTAATTACATGTATAGTCCAAAGAAAAATAGTAACTAGTAATAACACCACTAAAAATTAATGAATGTTAAAATTAATCAATAAAAATAAAAAATAAATAAACTTAAAAATAAAAATAACAAATTAAAAATTAGTAAGTTATTAAATGAAAAATTTGTAAATTGTTGTGTGAAAGGCTAAATGGATTTATAGTGTCCCCTCATGTTAAATATTGGCAATTTTAAACAACAACAATTACTTAATAGTGTAACACTTTGGTGGCTATTTTAAAATTCATGTAGTTCTTTTTAGAGAACATTTTAAATGAGCTATTCAAATAACGAACATTTATGTGTGAAAGCCTAAATGGATTTTTACCTTGATTTAGATTTTAAATACAGTTCCGTTTATTGTTATTTGACTTACACTACTTATATGTATAGTCCAAAGAAAAATAGTAACTAGTAATAACACCACTAAAAATTAATGAATTAAAATTAATAAATAAAAATAAAAAAATAGATAAACTTAAGAATGAAAATAACAAATTAAAAATTAGTAAATTGTTAAATGAAAAAAAAATTAAAATTTTATAAATCTAACAAATAGAATAAATTAATAAAGAAAAAAATTAAAAAGACAAATATTAAATATATTATCAAAATAAAATATGTAAAATATATAAATAAATTGTTACAAACGAAATACATTAAATATTAATAAATAGTTAAATGGAAAAAGAAATTAAAATTTTATGAATAAAAAATAAATTAAAAAGAAAAAACCAATTAAAATTTTATAAATCTAACAAATAGAATAAAATAATAAAGAAAAAAAAAAAAAAAGACAAAAATATTAAATATATTATCAAAATAAAATATATAAATAAATTGTTACAAACGAAATACATTAAATATTAATAAATAGTTAAATGAAAAAAGAAATTAAAATTTGATAAATCTAACAAATTGAATAAATTGAACAAAAATTAGAAATAAATAAATAAATTGTTCAAATAAACACATTAAATTATTGTAAATATCAAAAATTGAATAATCGAATGGAATGAAAACAAAAATTATAGTGACAAAATAGAATCTTTATTATTGTATAATTATTTTAATTGATAAAGAATTGAAATTATTTTTTTCTAAATATTCTAATAAATCATTAAAATATGAGCATTGACATGTGAAAAAACTAAAGAAAATGAAGAATAAAATTTATTAAAAAGATTAAAAAAATAAAATGAATAAAAAATAAAAATATATAATATCATTATAATATAATTGAAAAAAAAATAAAAATAAAAATAAAAATAAAAAAAAATTAAATAAAATAATAAATTAAAAAATAATAAAATTAAAAACAAAATATTAAGAGGAAGAAGAAAAATGAAAAATGAAAATTTGAAAAGGTAAAATTGGATGGGGCCTTCTCAGAGACAACTCGGTATAAATTGGGGGCGTAAGGAGTAAGTAAGTGGTGTCAAGTGATGTGAATTACAAAGTTGGTGAAATAATTTACTAATAATTGGTGAATTAATTACTAATAATTTAGTAATAATATCATATTCACATAGCTAATACAACAATCGATCATTTAGTGAATTGGGTAATGGATGGTCCAAATGTCGATAATTTCACATAGCTTGGATGCAATCATCATATTGGGTTGGTTTTGGAGAGTCTTTTCATTTGTTGATGATGGAAAGCGAGGGAAGGTGAGCGATGGGAAAGCTACTTAAGAGGTAGTCAGTAGGACTGAGATGGAGATTATTTTAGAATGATGAGTTATAGTGTTTTTGTTGTTTTGTTTGTTTTTAGGCATGGGTTAGTTGTGGATGTGGTGCCCCCAATTTTTTAATTTGGTTATTTGTAGTTGTTTTGTTCTTCTTAGTTCGACTCAAAAGGGATTAATTATAAAAACTAATTGGATTTTGAGGGTCTTTTCATTTGTTGATGATGGAAAGTGAGGGAAGGTGAGCGATGGGAAAGCTTCTCAGAGACAGTTTTCTAGGACTTGAGATGGGGATTATTTTAGAATGATGATTTATAGTGTTTTAGGTCCGTAGGACTTGAGATTGAGATTATTTTAGAATGATGTGTTATAGTGTTTTCTGTTTTGTTTGTTTTTTTAGCATGGGTTAGTTGTGGATGTGGTTCCCCCAATTTTTTACTTTGACCATTTGTAGTTTTGTTCTTCTTAGTTGCGTCAAGTTATTAATTATAAAAAACTAATTGGCTTTCTAGGGTTTTTTCATTTGTTGATGATGGATGTGGTGCCCCCAATTTTTACTTTGGTCATTTGTAGTTTTGTTCTTCTTCTTAGTTTGAGTTGAAAGGGATTAATTATAAACAACTAATTGGCTTTCGAGGGTCATTTCATTTGTTGATGATGGAAAGCGAGGGAAGGTGAGTGATGAGAAAGCTTCTTAGGAGGCAGGACTGTAGGACCTGAGATGGAGATTAGTTTAGAATGTTGCATTAGTGTTTTCGTACTATTTGTTTTTTTTTAGCAAGGATTAGTTGTGAATATGGTGCCCCCAATTTTTTACTTTGGCCATTTTTAGTTGTTTTGTTCTTCTTCTTAGATTGAGTCAAAAGGGATAAACTAATTTTTACTATTTTAATAAAAAAAATTCTATTTTTAATTTTTCTAGTTTTTATAGACTTTCATTTTAATGTTTTATTAATTTTAATTTTTAATTTTTAATTTTTATTAATTTAAGTCATTTTTACCAAGTCTTCGTTTCAATTTAAATTTTCCAAGTTTTCAATAATTTTCATTTTTTTTTACTTTTAGTATTTATTATTTTTCTTAATTTTTCAATTTTATAGTCTTATTTTTTTGTTAAACTCTAAATATTTGTAATTTTTTATTGAATTTTAAGGGTATAATATATTATTACTTTATTGAATTCTTTTATTTAAATTTTGTTAATTTAGTTTGTAGAACCGAGAAGGGTGAAGACCATTTCAAAAGTTTCCTTCTAATTTTTTTTTCAATTTATGTCATCCCTTTGAGGTTGGAAATTTCAAGACTTGCCAAGCCTTCCTAATCTCTGCATCTCTAGAAGTGAAATTTGGGCTTTTGGAATCTTGGGTAATGACATTCTAAATACTAACAATTTATAATTTTATAATGAAAGCTTGAAACTCCAAAGCCTCATCCCTGAAGATCTTAAGATATTGCTACCAACACAAATGCCATAATAGAAAGATAGGGGCAACAGCCCAAATAGAGTTAGAAATTCCCTTGACCCCCAACTTCGGGTATGACACCGACGTTTTAGCTACATTCTTGTTAAAAGTGCATGCTAATCCTAATATACTAGTTAACCAATTCTAGCCCCCCTTTGCAAAGGGCAAAATTGTAGAAGATGATCAACATCCTCTTCAACATTATTACATACCAAACATTTAGTTGGGCCTGCAAAGCCACAAGTTGTCCTCTAATGCGTGAGACTTTTTTCGTTCACAACCAACCATTCAAAAATGGCTATTTAAAAAAATAATTATGAATTCTAGAACCCAATCTTGCTAGGAACTCCTCTACCCAAATGGGTGATTAGTTTAGTGTAACATGCCATAATTGAATACATCCTTAATGAGGTGCCCAACCATATTAATTGATCCTCTTGCTCTCAAAAGGTAGCCATAAGAGAGATAGGGAACCATTTGATGTCCTTAAGCCATAATCCACTACTCTATACCCCATACTTTGTTACTTTCACAATGTTGGCCAAGTCTTGAATATTCTTCATAGGCTCCTGCCCATTCCAATTATCTTCCTTAAAGTTGTCTCACTGGGACCTCTTCATTGGAAAGGAGCAACTCTGGTCTACGTGTCCCCAAATATTTATGAAAGAGAACTTGGAACACCAATATGCTCGGGTCCGAAATAAAGTTCCAGTGAAACTTACCTCCAAGTGCTACGTGTTTCAACTCTAAATTCATGATACTCGTGCCCAATAAGGATTTTGTCAACTCAAAATTTTCCCATTTCACAAGAGGGAACTTCCTCTCCTCGCTATTCCCTTGCTAAAGAGAAGAATTCCAAGGTTTTTTCTATTTTCCCAAAAACTCCTTTGGTATCTTCATCATAGACAACATATACGTTGGAAGAGTGCTTAGCACCAACCGAATAAGGACTCTTTTTGTAAGTGTTAGACATTTTCCTTTCCACGTCAGTAGCTTGGAATCAAAAGAATGCAACAGATCTTCCCATAGAGGCCCTCGCCCAATAAATATGGATGGAACAAGATATTTATGAGGAAGTGATCCAATCTCAAAGCTTAAAACATTCTTAATTCTCCAGTCGCGACAAAGTGTTAAAGAAGAATACAATATCACTGATTTGTGAAACTTAATAATCTAACTTGTTGCCTAATAATAACCAAGGTCGTATCTCAATGCTCTAGCTTCCGGTACCGACGCCACAACAAAAAAATAAATATGTCATTTGCAAATTGTTGACGTGATAGTGGTGGGAGGGCATCAACAATGTTCAGACCCTGTATTGAGACTTGAGCTAAAGCGGACCTCAAAGATCTGCTCATGGCTTCTACCACCAAAATAAAAGGAAAGAGGAGAGCGGATCCCCTTGTCAGATTCCTCTACAACTGCCAAAGCATCCTTTTGCTGAACCATTCAAAGTCGAGAAGCGAGGGGTGAAAATTCAATTAAAGATCTACTCACATAACTTATTACAGAATCCTAACCTTTTAAGAGTGATCATTAAGAATATCCAATTTAGCCAATCATAAGCTTTGTTAAAATTAGGTTTAATCATCATACCAGAGGATCTAGAAGAAATTAAAGAATGAATGATCACCTGAGAAATGACTATACTTTGTAATCAACCTTCTTGTAAGGAATCCACTCTGCTTTTGGGCTATCAACTTTCAAGTAACATACGTAACTTGATGGCTATGGCCTTAGAGATGATCTTATACGAGGTGTTACACAAGGAGATCGGTCTATACTCATCTATGGATTTCGCATGGTTTTTCTTTGGAAACATGTACATATAAAAGTGATTCATTTTCCTTAGAATTTTCCATGACCTCCTAGATTCCTCCACCACCAACCAAACGTCCTCTTCGACGACAGTCCAAAATTCTTGAAAGAAGGTCGTTTGGAATCCATCCAGCCCAGGGGTTGTATCTCCCTCCATAGAAAAAATGATGGAATGAACCCCATTCAAAAGAGGGATCTGCTCACTTAGAAATGAGTATCTCTCTCCACTTAGCAACTCATGGAAAAGAGAAATTGTTTCATCTTTGATACGTGCCTGTTGCGTAGTCCAATTTCCGTCCTTTGATCTCAACTTTGAAAAATAGTTGAAGTTCCTTCTAGCTTTGACCGAGGAGTGAAAGAATTTAGTGTTCCTATAACCTTCTTTTATCTAGCCCCCCCTAGATTTCTATTTCCAAAATATTTTTTCCTTTAATAATTGATCCCCCAAATCATGTAGGGAAACTTTTTCTTGCCTGTATTCCTCTTGACGCATACCCTAAAAAGCTTCTCATTCAGCTCCATAATCTCCTTTTCCACTCTTAACTTTTCCTCAAAAATATTCTTGAATGATGAAATGTTCCATTCCAATAGTTTGCCTTTTAACAGTGCCATTTTTTTTGATAATTTGAACATCCTGATCTTGGTCACCTCAAAAGAACACCAATTTTTGACAAGATTAGGCAACCTCTGGTCATGCAATCACATTAACTCAAAATTTAAAGGGCTCCTTGGGGTAGTGTAGAATTGAACATCTATAGAGGTGATTTTGAAACCATTCCATCGTCGCTAGGTAGTGGTATAGTCTAACAACCTATCAACCAAAACTTGGATGCCTATTCGACTAGATGAACTAGCCCCTTTTTGGTTTGATATCAACTAGATCTGATTGCTCCACAAAGGATATAATGTCCTGCTGTGAACAGGGTTGCCATCGGACTCCTCTCTTATCAAGTTATTAGACAATGTTGCGATAAAGTCCCCTAATAAAATCATCTTTTCCACTGGAAAATTCTTCAATTCTCTTTCCAACAAAAACAAGACTTCCCTCTTCTTATTTAGGTTATTGTGGCCATAGACGTTGCCTAAGAAAAATATCTTACCCGAGTGTTTTACCTTGATTTACACCATTGGTGCTTGGAGCTTTCAAAAATAATCTCCACTTGCATCATGCTTTCCTTCCACAGAAAGCCCAACCCCCCAGATGAGCCCACTTAGTCCACGAACAAACTTTACTAACCCTTCCAACTCCACTTCCATCTTACAAGACACCTGTTTTTGACATTTTTGTTTCTAGTGATAGGAAAACATCAATTTTTTTGTCAACGTTGATGTTCATCTTACTTTACTTACCAGGAATTGTTTTCCCTTAACGTTCCACGAACGGATTTTCATCCTCACTTCGAAGAGGACCCGACTCTCCTACTTGAAAAATGAAAATATGAACCTAGTTTTTGTTGTTTGCCAGCGATTATCTCTTGCTTAGATATTGTTTCTAGAGTTTGACAAGGATGATTGTTTAGACTGCATTCCACATGGGAAAGTGTTGGGGTGGATTGAATCGATCCCTGTTTTTCTCTTATCTCCCTCCAATACGAACTCATCTTCCTCCTCCCCTATGTTGTCCATGGAAACTACTACCTCATCACAATTGCACACCCATTTGTCTAGGCCCTCCATTAAAACCCCTTGCCCGCTTCAATCTCTTCTTTCATTAACGAATGAAGCTGGGCGATATCCTGGACTACCGAGATCGTTTTCCTAACTAGGGAAAAGGCGGTTGGATCCAAATGTTATGGGTTTGAAGTCCCCTCTCCGTTTCTACCTTCCTCCACCCTAAATTTATTGGTGGGATGCTGTGAGCCATTACCATCCGCGCCCATTTGATGCTCAACTACCTTCTTCCAACTCAGCTTGATTGGTATGAAGCCATTTTTTCATTCTCTTTGAAAAGACCTTTCTTGTTCACACTGAAAGCAGTCGAAAGAGATCTTCTCATAGTTGATTCTTTGAACCCAATGACTAGAGCGAGAGGGAATGATAATGGTTTCCTGCAAACTCTTCGAAGGATCCATAGACAAATCCTAACGAAGGTTGATATGGATCCCTTTAGAATTTTAGGATCGATTCGAACAACCCTGACTAATCTTTCACAAATCTTTGAGAGGATTTTGGGGTTCCAGTATTCGCAAGGTAGAGCATACATTCTCACACATACCTACATTTCTTCCATCACTTCATTATCTCGGTCGAAGTTTATAGACCATGCTCTCACATGCACCCCTGAATCAAGAAATAACCGTTATTTTCTAGCTAGGGCATCTACCTTCTATGCCTCACTCCTAAATATCACCATAAAGAATCGCTTCTCCGGGAAGCGAACACGCATATTCTTTACCCCAATATTTTTCACACCAACCGGATCGCTTCTCGCCGATAACCACTTGTCCATAAAATTCGCAAAAACCTTGCTCGCTTTTCAGCGAGGCAAACTTGTGCCGACAACCCGTCTTTCTCTCCAAGGACGACCTTTGTGGGTTCTTTCGAGAAAAGACAAGTCGTGTCCCATCTGCCATCTCCTTCCCCTTTGACACTCGATTCCCGTGAGCTCACCTTGAGCCTCAACTCTTGCGCCTCGCTATAAAATATTAGGGATAATTCTATGGAAAAGTTATGCTTTTTTTTTTTTTAAATGATAAAAATTGAAAAATCGAAAAATATTAAAAAAAAAATCGAAAAATAAAAATTAATAAACTAAGAACGAAGAATTAATTAAAATAAAAATAAATAAACTTAATAAAAAATGAATAACAATTAATAAAAATTTATAAATTAATAAAAATTTTAAAAATACAAAATTAATATAAATGAAATAAAAAATAATTTAAAATATGAATAAAAATTGATAAAAATGGAAAAATTAATTTAAAAATGCTAAATATTTTTAAAATAAAAATGACAAATTAATAAGTTAAAATTAATAAAAACTATAAATTAATAAAATGTGAAGAATTAATACAAATAAAAAATTAATAAATATGTAAATTTAAAAATTAAAAAGTACAATTAAATATTGTTTGCTATCTAAAGTACAATTAACCAAAATAATTCAAAATATTAAAAATTTAAACGAAATGAAAGTTTAAAAATAAATTTAAGAGAAATTAAAATGTTGCAAAATTATTAATTAACAAAAATTCAGAATTAATGTTTAAAATTTAATAAAAAAATAAAATTAACATAATTACTTATGTAATTTCACATTCATTTGTTTAAGTTCATAAAAGAAAACTAAAATTCCAAGTCCCCTTCAATAAAAAGGTCATTGCATACGATTTCACACGTAATTGTCGAGATAGTGACAAGTTTGTAGTAAACAAATACAAACATTAACTATGAATATGAAATGTAAAAGATTTAATATTGTATTAAATAAGTTAAACATATACAAACATTAACTATAAATATGTAGAAATGAATGAGAAATTACAAAATCAAAATTTATGTTGCACATAATTGAAGAATGTTACTATATTTTCATTGATTCATGTTCATAAAATTCGATCACCATACATCGTTGAAGAAAACGACATAAAACAAATAATGATCAAAATATGGACAAAAATATATATTTCTCTATTCAATGATGAGCGATGTAGTGCCCACTTCCCTTCGACCTCATTTTGTTTTGTTGTTTTTGAGACTAATTACTGCACTTATGGATTTACTATGGCTTCTTGATTTAGCATGCTAGTAGATATCATAGACATTGGACTGTTATTGATTTGATCTTTATATGATGCATATGGTTTACTGGTGGACATTTGATGACGATATTTGTATACTTTTGACAGGGTTATTTATCTTAATTATGACATGTGATATGTTAATCATATTGAGTAGAACTTGATAATTGGACTAATGTGATGATCGTTTTGGCATAAATGAAATGTGGAATAGAAATGTGCTAGAAAGTGTTAGTGATATCGTACTTGCATAGATGATAGTAAATCATGTGTCGTTTATTTTAGATTATATTGTATATTTGGCATGAATGTTTTAATGCGGCCAACAGGCCAAAGGAGGTATTCTCTGTTCTGCAGGTATATTATATTCACAACAATATTGGGGAGTGGAGACCAACCACATTGGAATTTGAGAAGAATCCAGCTAAGGTCACCATGGCAACAAGTAATTGTGTGTATGTTAGAATTGTCTGGTTAAGGGAAAATTGTGACCTAGGGGTCATGTGTTGTTTTGTTTTAGTTTTTCCTTTTATTATGTTAGTATGTGTTGCTCTTAGTAAGTGAAATTTTACTTGTGTTATTATTCATGTTCTTTGGATTGGAGTATACCCCTTTGTTAGCCATGGGTTGTCTTGGGTTAATTAAGTTAATTTGAGATTGTTCTAAATTAATTAAAAGATGTGACCAAAGAGAGTTCATTTATTAGGCTTGATTTACTTGGGATTTTGTGTGGATTGATGTGTGTTTGAGTTTTGAGTGTAACACACTCTACCCCACATGGGAAACTCGAATTTGGCCTTGGAGGCCAAATTTCAAAGCTTAATGGGACAAGTCAAACTTGTCCCACACCTCTAAAACCCCATGCCAACCCTACCTATGGGTTGGAAGGCAAAATTTAGGGCCTTTTAGGTGTTTTGGGGGATAAAAGGGTAAAATATTAATTGCACTTTCTTTCAAATTTAATTTTGTCCTTTGAGGGAGTGGGCTTAGTTGGAGTGTGTAAGGTGCTTGCCTTTCTTTCAACCACTTATTAATGGTGCATTGGAATTTGATGTTGACCAAATGATGTGGAGTGGAGGGAAAAGGAGGTGGCATCCTACTTGGAGCCACATCATCCCTCCCTCTCTTTTCTCTATTTATTTGATCCTCTTGTTTGTTTTGGGGGTTGGAAGTTTCATTTTTTTAGTCTTTTGTATTTTGGAGAGGAGAGGATTTGGAAAGAGTTTGTGGATTTTTGGAGCTTGTTGATACTTGTGGGAATTTTGTTGGAGCTTGTGGATGCTTGCTTGATCTTTGGAGGGATTGAGACTTCATACTTGGAGCAAGCTCTACCATGGAAAGGTAGGAGCTTCACCTTTGTTTGCATTATGTTTCCTTTTGTTATGTGAATGTATATTTATGTTGTGTTGAATGTTCTTGTTTGAAATGCTTGTTGGGAATGGGTAGAATGCCTAAGTTGGGAGTGGGAGGAGACTATGGAGATTTTAATTGAGGGAGGCATAAGAGATCATGTTCTTGAGGAGTGTAATGCCCTGTTCTACATTACACCTATTCATCCTGTGGCGATCGAGTGCTAAGCATGGAATATCTCTACTCTTTCCTGAATAATCTTTATGAGCTTAGGATATAAATTGTTTTCCTTATTCTTTGTGGATATGAATTCCTGAGTGCTTTACGACCCTTTTCTTAATTAAAAATCTATTAATCACATTTTTCGTGTGACGGGTAGGGTTCCATTAGACATGACACAAATTATACTTGCCCATTTGGTGGAATTCGTTGTTACATTTTCTATAATGTCTGATATTATAGGAGATAAGAATAGTTACATGACATCCAAGCTAGTAGTGAGTTATCAACCGACAAAGAAATTAATATTAATCCGTATTTCTGATATTGTCGACCACGTTCTGCTTGCTTAAGGAAGGGTAATTGGCATCGATTGGGATTTTGGATAGACAATCTGCGGTTCGAACCCCTCTGAAATAAATAACAATAATAATGAAAGTAAAAATTTTGAAACAAATAAATTTAAAAAATGGAAACGGAGTGGAGGGCGTGGGAAGGCGCGTGTTTTCTTGACAGGGCGCAGCAGTTTGGTGAATGTATTTAATTGCTTGACCAAATGAAAGAATGGGACGGTTTTTCTGAGAGAATTGAAGGCAGGTGGGTGAGAGTCGGGTCAGATTGGCAGGGGGCGCCCTCAGTAGCTGTCACAGTCTCACCAAATGCAATAAACAAGGACCAGTACACTCCTAGCCTGTGCCTACCAAACGTGGAGCGTAGAACTGAAATTCTCCTAGGAAAGTGCCGTGAGGAATTAACTGGCTATATGCGGCAGCTACAGGGTGGAGAAGAAAACTTATCTCAGAAAATCAGTGGCCTCTAGAGAGAGTTAAGTGCGACAGCTGCCACAGGCCGATCCCAAGGAACCGTTGGTGTTGATCCTGGTGTTCTGGTTGCACGCGACCACAGTCGTGAGCAGTGGTTGCAAATCTTGCAGCCGTAGTAGAAGAACGAGGTAAAGCTTTAGTTGAGTTGTCTTGCCTTTTCATTTTGGAAGTCGCTTCTGTCCAGGTGGTGAATCTAACATGGAAGAAGCTCGATCAAATCTGGAGGCGCAATTCTGCCTCCTGTTTAGGCCGCAGGAGGCTCAGATCGTTTTTGTTAACTCCTGTGCATGCGTTTGCTTCTTCACTCATCTGCTACTGTTTGGATTTCTTGCTAACCAAATCTGTCAGTTTTCTTACTGGAGATTTCAGATCTGCCAGATTTCCTTCACAAATTCGCGCAGGGCAGAAAGTAGGATACCCATTTTGTGAGGATGGGTAAGGGATCAGTAAAGGGCGAGTCTGTCAGTGACAATGTTCTGAAGAAGGTTTTACTGAGCTACACCTATGTGGCCATCTGGATCTTCCTGAGCTTCACTGTGATTGTGTTCAACAAGTATATTTTGGATAAAAAGATGTACAACTGGCCCTTTCCTATTACTCTAACTATGATCCACATGGCATTCTGTTCTGCCCTGGCTGTTCTGTTGGTCAGGGTCTTGAAACTTGTGGAGCCAATTGGGATGACTAAGGAGGTCTATTTGTCCTCCATTGTGCCCATTGGAGCCCTGTATTCAATGAGCCTCTGGTTCTCAAATTCTGCCTACATTTATCTATCTGTGTCATTTATCCAGATGCTTAAAGCCCTCATGCCCGTGGCTGTGTATTCCATTGGAGTTGGGTTGAAAAAGGAGAACTTTAAGTCTAATACTATGGCAAACATGATTGGGATTTCAGTTGGGGTGGCCATTGCAGCATATGGAGAGGCCAAGTTTAATACATGGGGTGTGATGCTTCAGTTGGGTGCAGTCGGTTTTGAGGCCACAAGGTTGGTTTTGATCCAGATCCTGCTTACTTCAAAGGGAATCACCTTGAATCCCATCACCTCATTGTACTATGTTGCACCCTGTTGTCTTGTGTTCTTGACTGTACCCTGGTTGTTTGTTGAATTCCCTTTGCTCAAGGATAACTCTACATTCCACTTGGACTACTTCGTGTTTGGCACAAATTCTGTCTGTGCCTTTGCCCTTAACCTTGCAGTTTTTTCTCCTGATCGGAAAGACTTCAGCTTTGACAATGAATGTTGCCGGTGTTGTGAAGGATTGGCTGCAGTTGTCAAAGCTAGAAAACCAAAGCCTCAACTTGATGTTGAGGATATAAATTCTCAGGAAAGTATCAAGAAAAAAAAACTGAAGACTCAAATGTCAATTCTTCTATTTTGCTGAACCAGGCTGAGCCAGTTGACCTTGAGAAGGGTCGAGTTGGAAATGCAGAATTTCCTACCAAGCTTAATTCACTAGACAAGCAACAGAATTTGCCAGGTGTGAGGACTTGAGAAATGGAGTTAATAGGATGCTGGATGACATTGAAGAAGGGGAGGTCATAGGTATTATCACACTTGAAGAGTGTTGTAGGAAGAAATTGTGGATGAAACAGATGAGTACATTGATGTACACAAGAGAACAGAGTGCTTCTATCTTCCCGGAGTTGCTCCCGAGGATTCCAAGAAGGCATGTTTCAATCACCCCCTTTCCTATGCCAAGCATGGCCATTAACAGGGTATGGATCTTCAGCAGGTGGAGGAAGAGAAGTTGCGCAGGTTGTGTTGCTGTTGCCCGAGCCCTAGTCGACGTGCTTGTTGGATTGGAAGAATTCTAATCAGGCATGTTAAATCTACTCCTTGTAATAGTTTTCTACCTTCCTTCAGTATCTTGAAATGAATTTTCTTTCCTACTGAATAGCACCTAGACAAATGTTTTCGTGGTTGTTTATATCATTGCTGATTGTGTTGGTTGTTCCTTTAAATCTCGATCCAATTTTGCTGGTTTTTCTTGGAATGTCCTTTCCTCCCTTATAGCTTACTCTATTTCATATTTGTCTAAATGGGTTACTGCAATTTTGAGTGATGCAATCTAGTTCGTAGGGAAGGAAACATTATTGAGTTTGTTTGCTTATATGAATCTCTTTTAAAAGAATTCTGTGATGGTAGTTATAATTGAAGGTTACTAAATGGAAGGTTAAGCCCACATATCTCTTTTGGCTGAATAAATATGTATTTCCTGTTTAGGGCTCTCCTGTTTTGCAAAAAGGTACATTAATAGTGACATTGTGTTCTAAAACTTGTTTAAGCCTGTGGGCATTCCTTACTTTCTGTTTAATTAGAAAATGGCATTAGGGTCTTGTTTCAGAATTGTACATGGTTGACTGTTGTACCAGGCTTCTAGAGGAGGGATAACCTGACATCTATTTTGGCCTCTACGTGTTGAGAGAATTACTATACCTACTTCTTGATGTAAACTCTTGTTTGATTAAAGCAAGGGGAAACATTGTAAGTTTAATTGAATGAAATCTCTACCATTTTTATTAAGGGTCGCAAGCAAGCTGTTACTAGCTGGACTGAAACAAAAGTTGTAGGTGAACCCATGGTATTGGACTCGCGAACTCGTTTCCTGTTAGATGATAGCTGATTTCAGTGATATTATCATAGGTGGCTGTTATATTTATCTGTTTGATATTTGCTAGACTTTTCCTCGATAAGCCCACATGGATCGGGTAAAATTTCCATCTTCTATACCTTTGGCAAGGAGTTCATAGAACTTCTAGGCCTGACTGCACTGCGTAACCTTCCTGATGGATATGTGCGTTGGTTCTTGTTTTGTGCTTGTACTCGTGGTAAGGTCTTTTGAGTCTGGGGCATCGTTGGTGTTTTACCCTCTGCGTATCGAATCCCTTTGTTTTCGAACTCGAATACCTTATACTTCAAACTTGGTTACTAAAAGGTCCCATTTTGTGGCCTTGTTAAGGAAATCAAATTTTATTTTAATGTTTATTGACATTGTCTGAATTATATAAAAATTACTAACGAATTTTGGGTTTAGTCTTCCCTTATATTATGTAGAGAAGTTGACGATTAGGATAGGGTTTGTTGGTAGAATAATGGCCCTTTCTGTGTCTCTTTTGTACGCTTTTGGAAAAGTGGATTTGTTTGGGTTAACTAGTACTACGTTTAAGAAATCCTATAAGAAGGTAGTGGTAAACTCCTTGGTTAAAACTGAAACTATAGTTGTGTTCTTTTAAGGGCGTCGAACCCATATTACTATGAAGCCCCCCTGGAAGAATTGGATAACGTCATTTTGCTTCGCGCCTACGATCATAATTAGTACGCTTTGTCTTCTCTTGGACCCCTTTTGTTGGATGGAGTAAATTTTGGATTCCAATCACGTAACCCATAGGATTACATGAAGGAGATATCAACACTCTTGACCTTCTTGTTCCTAACCCATAAGGTCTTGCCTTATTTTATGTGATTTTGTTCTTACTGGTATTTTGACTTTCTCCTCTTTGGATGGTTAGATTTCTTTCCCATGCAAATAATTTTGGAGTTCAGGTTGTGTTTTAATCCATTTTTGAATTAGAATTTTCCTTTCTTGATATTGTTAAATGTTAGCTTACTGTTGCAATGAGTAGCCTTAACATGCTCAGTTCTCGCGAACTGATTCCAGCTAGTATTTGTGCAGATGGATTATGCGAGTAGATTAAAGGAAAGAGTTGTAAAGGTTTCATCAGTGCAATTTATGAAGTTCCTTGTATAAATGTCCAATGTGTTGTAAATTGTGTAACATTGCTTGTAAAGAGAGTTGATATGACCTCTTGCCTTGTATTGTTTGGTAATGGTGAAATAAAGTGTCTTGTTCTTGTGTAGTTAAGCTTGAAATTATCCTTGTGAGAAATGGCATTCAATCTTTACATTGATATGAGTATTGTAAAACTTTGATCTTGAAGATAAATTGTTAAGTTAAATCTTTCTAAGACTTAGTGACAATATTTTATAAGTAAAGTAAAATGGGTGGTTAACCCTTAAGAAGCTAAACAAATAATAATTTTATATTCAACAAATAAATGCGAGAGGTGATCTACTTGAAATCAAATAATTCCATGAGTGATCAAAATGAAACCATCCTTTGGGAAGTAAATTCTTTTTTTTATATAAATTGATATCCCTAGCTAACTAGTGAACACTACCCCTTTTGGATGAACTCTTAAACAAGCTTAAGGAAAACAATGGTTATTTTTCGGAAGATAATAAGATTTAGCAAGTAGGAGAAGACTTTAAGTGAACTACTCTTCAGTGTATAAGAAATTAACTCAGTTGGTGAGATGAATTTGTGCGAATCATATATTGATTCCTTCTGAAAACTTAAGTCATGAGCTAAAGGGTGTCTTACCAAAATAAATAACCCCCAACCATTTCTTACTGTGGCTTGCCCTAGCTGTGAGTGTGTCATGTGGTTGGACTTCCATGTTGTCTCGTCAAAAAGAAAAATAAATTGTCCTTGATAGGTGTGAACGTTTCCGTGCTGCCTTTATGGCCATCCTTGTATCAAGTTGTTCACAGTGTTAGTTGTAACCTTGGTGACGACATGTTGCGCCATGTTATGTGTCAAGCAAGTCAAAAAAAAAAGTTATCCTGTATTTCACTGTGTTGTCCTTGTGTTGGTATTTTTGGTGTGTTACACTTTGGTATCGAGCGTAGGTTCATGCTCTCGAACCTCGGGCCGGATTGGTGTTGTATGGTGATGTTACATGGTGGTGGTGGTGTTACATGATGATACCATGATGATGATGATGTTGCATGATGGTGGTAGATATTGGAAGAGTAATGTGCTTTAAACGTGATGTGATTATTGTCGTAATTGTGATATTGTGAACGCACATTATGGGTATGTCACCTTGTGCGTGTTTGTGATCATGTTGATATGTTGGGGATGGGAGTATTCTCTCTCCTTCTTGTGGATTCTAGGAAGAATTCACGTGTGAATTATTGTTTGTGATGTGTGAAAAGAATTCTAATGTGGATGACGTAGTGTTGGAGCATTGTGGCATATTGTGATATGTGGGTGTATCAATGTGTTGTATGACTAGTTGATGTTAAAAGAAACGAGTTGTATCATGATGTTTTTACCATGTTCTGAAGAAATGTGTGTACCACCTTGCTATGTTGCAATGGATGTTATGTTGTGATGTACTGTGTTCATCGTATGTATGACTGTGCAAATAGGTAATGCTTCATGTTGTGATTTTGGGTCATACGGTGAGTGTATGAACCCTATCGTATGGTGATTGCGCTTTGGGTGCAGAATGTGGTAAAGTGATGTATTACGCCCTGTGGATGTATGATTGTGATCTACCTGTGTATGCATACCATACGTGAGATGTTATGGTAGTTACGTGTGTGCCACCGTTATGTTAGTGATGTTGTTGTATGTTATGTTGTGAACCTTATGCTAACCGATCCCGAGGGAAATCGGTAGAAGTGTATGTTGAGAGTGAGGAATGGTGTACCATGGGTCAATAACTCAAGCTAAAACTTGGTTTAGTAGATAACATGTGATTCTTTCCTCTCTCCCTATGTGGTTATATGTATGCAACCTTATTGTATCTATGACTATGTTTAGCCTTGTCAAAGGGTGGATGATTCGGATGGAGGTGATGACAGGTTGTATTATTGATATGTATTTTACGAGTGAGGCTCGATGTTCCGAAAAGTGCAAGAACTCGTTGAGTACCCCTTTGGTGGCTAGATAAGGCCACACGGAGCTTATCGTAATGTGACATTATTATAAGTTGATTTTATTCAGTAAATTGAGTTTTTACTTTATTTTGCAAGGACCAAAGATCTTTTCTTGATTGCAACGCTTTACAATTTTGGGCATTTCCTTGGTTTGTGGCAAAGAACATGGGGATTTCGATACTAACTTTGGCTATTTGGCCATTTATTTTAGCTTGATTTGGGGTCTTATTTTAAATTTGGAATTCTTACCGCCTTGCCCAAGGCTTGTACTTTGCCACTTGGCACTTTGATTTGATTGTTGTGCTTGATCTTTGGAGGGATTGAGACTTCATACTTGGAGCAAGCTCTACCATGGAAAGGCAGCAGGCTTCACCTTTGTTTGCATTATGTTTCCTTTTGTTATGTGAATGTATATTTATGTTGTGTTGAATGTTCTTGTTTGAAATGCTTGTTGGGAATGGGTAGAATGCCTAAGTTGGGAGTGGGAGGAGACTATGGAGATTTTAATTGGGAGGGGGAGGCATAAGAGATCATGTTCTTGAGGAGTGTAATGCCCCTGTTCTACATTACATCTATTCATCTGTGGCGATCAGTGCTAAGCATGGAATATCTCTACTCTTTCTTGAATAATCTTTATGAGCTTAGGATATGAATTGTTTTCCCTATTCTTGTGGATATGAATTCTTGAGTGCTTTACGACCCTTTTCTTAATTAAAAATATATTAATCACATTTTTTGTGTGATGGGTGGGGTTCCATTAGACATGACACAAATTATACTTGCCCATTTGGTGGAATTCGTTGTTACATTTTCTATAATGTCTGATATTATAGGAGATAAGAATAGTTACATGACATCCAAGCTAGTAGTGAGTTATCAACCGACAAAGAAATTAATATTAATCCGTATTTACGATATGTCGACCACGTTCGCTTCTTTGAAGGAAGGGTAATTGGCATCGATTGGGATTTTGGATAGACAATCTGTGGTTCGAACCCCTCGAAATAAATAACAATAATAATGAAAGTAAAAATTTTGAAACAAATAAATTTAAAAAAATGGAAACGGAGTGGAGAAGGCGCGTGTGGGAAGGCAGGCGGTTTGGTGAATGTATTTAATTGCTTGACCAAATGAAAGAATGGGATGGTTTTTCCGAGAGAATTGAAGGCGGTGGGTGAGAGTCGGGTCGGATTGGCAGGGGCGCCCTCGTGCAGCAGCTGTTACAATCTCACCAAATGCAATAAACAAGGACAGTACACTCCTAGCTCCGTGCCTACCAAACGTGGAGCGTAGAACCGAAATTCTCCTAGGAAAGTGCCGTGAGGAATTAAGCAAGCATATATGCGGCAGCTGTGGTGGAGAAGAAAACTTATCTCAGAAAATCGGTGGCCTCTAGAGAGAGTTAAGTGTGACAGCTGCCACAGCCGATCCCAAGGAACCGTTGGTGTTGATCTGGTGTTCAGTTGCACGCGACCACGGTCGTGAGCTGAGTGGTTGCAAATCTTGCAGCCATAGTAGAAGAACGATTTAAAGCTTTAGTTGATTTGTCTTGCCTTTTCATTTTGGAAGTCACTTCTATCCAAGTGGTGAATCTAACATGGAAGAAGCTCGATCAAACTGAGGCACACCGCCTCCCGTTTAGGCCGCAGGAGGCTCGGATCGTTTTGTTAACTCCTCGTGCATGTGTTTTCTTCTTCACTCATCTGCTACTATTTGGATTTCTTGCAAACCAAATCTGTCGGTTTTCTTATTGGAGATTTTAGATGCGCAGATTTCCCTCACAAATTCACACGGGGTAGAAAGTAGGATACCCATTTTGTGAGGATGGGTAAGGGATCGATAAAGGGCGAGTGCATCTGGTGACAATGTTTTGAAGAAGGTTTCTTGAGCTACACCTATGTGGCCATCTGGATCTTCCGAGCTTCACTTGTGATTGTGTTCAACAAGTATATTTTGGATATAAAGATGTACAACTGGCCCTTTCTATTACTCTAACTATGATCCACATGGCATTCATTACATTTCGCCCGGCATTCATTGGTTAGGGTCTTGAAACTTGTGGAGCCAATTGGGATGACTAAGGAGGTCTATTTGTCCTCCATTGTGCCCATTGGAGCCCTCCCGTATTCAATGAGCCTCTCGGTTCTCAAATTCTGCCTACATTTATCTATCTGTGTCATTTATCCAGATGCTTAAAGCCCTCATGCCCGTGGATGTGTATTCCATTGGAGTTGGGTTTGAAAAAGGAGAACTTTAAGTCTAATACTATGGCAAACATGATTGGGATTTCAGTTGGGGTGGCCATTGCAGCATATGGAGAGGCAAAGTTTAATACATGGGGTGTGATGCTTCAGGTTGGGTGCAATCGGTTTGAGGCCACAAGGTTGGTTTTGATCTAGATCCCGCTTACTTCAAAGGGAATCACCTTGAATCCCATCACCTCATTGACTATGTTGCACCTCTGTTGTCTTGTGTTCTTCATTTGTACCACTGGTTGTTTGTTGAATTCCCTTTGCTCAAGGATAACTCTACATTCCACTTGGACTACTTCGTGTTTGGCACAAAGTGCATGCGTGCCTTTGCCCTTAACCTTGCAGCTTTTTCTCCGATCGGAAAGACTTCACTTTGACAATGAATGTTGCTTAGTGTTGTGAAGGATTGGCTGCGGTTTGTCAAAGCTAGAAAACCAAAGCCTCAACTTGATGTTGAGGATATAAATTCTCGGAAAGTATCAAAAAAAAAAAACCAAGACTCAAATGTCAATTCTTCTATTTTTCTTTGAACCAGTGAGCCGATTGACCTTGAGAAGGGTCGAGTTGGAAATGCAGAATTTCCTACCAAGCTTAATTCACTAGACAAGCAGAATTTGCGAGGGTGTGAGGACTTGAGAAATGGAGTTAATAGGATGCTGGATGACATTGAAGAAGGGGAGGTCATAGGTATTATCACACTTGAAGAGTTGTTGTAGGAAGAAATTGTGGACAAAACAGATGAGTACATTGATGTACACAAGAGAAAAGAGTTCTTCTATCTTCCCGGAGTTGCTCCCGAGGATTCCAAGAAGGCATGTTTCAATCACCCCCTTTCCTATGCCAAGCATGGCCGTTAACAGGGTATGGATCTTCAGCAGGCGGAGGAAGAGAAGTTGCACAAGTTGTGTTGCTGTTGCCCGAGCCCTGGTCGACGTGGTTGTTGGTTGGAAGAATTCTAATCAGGCATGTTAAATCTACTCCTTGTAATAGTTTTCTACCTTCTTTCAGTATCTTGAAATGAATTTTCTTTCCTCTTTGAATAGCACCTAGACAAATGTTTTCGTGGTTGTTTATATCGCTGCCTGATTGTGTTGGTTGTTCCTTTAAATCTCGATCCAATTTTGCTGGTTTTTCTTGGAATGTCCTTTCCTCCCTTTTAGCTTACTCTATTTCATATTTGTCTAAATGGGTTCTGTAATTTTGAGTGATGCACTCTAGTTCGTAGGGAAGGAAACATTATTGAGTTTGTTTGCTTATATGAATCTCTTTAAAAGAATTCTGTGATGGTAGTTATAACTAAAGGTTACTAAATGGAAGGTTAAGCCCACATATCTCTTTTGGCTGAATAAATATGTATTTCTGTTTAGGGCTCTTGCTTTTGCAAAAAGGTATACATTAATAGTGACATTGTGTTCTAAAACTTGTTTAAGCCTCTGTGGGCATTCCTTACTTTCTGTTTAATTAGAAAATGGCATTAGGGTCTTGTTTGAGTAATTGTACATGGTTGATTTGTTGTACCAGCTTAGAGGATGAATAACCCGACATCTATTTTGGCCTCTACGTGTTGAGAGAATTACTATACCTACTTCTTGATGTAAACTCTTGTTTGATTAAAGCAAGGGGAAACATTGTAAGTTTAATTGAATGAAATCTCTACCATTTTTATTAAGGGTCGAAAGCAAGCGGTTACTAGCTGGATGAAAACAAAAGTTTAGGTGAACCCATGGTATTGGACTCGCGAACTCGTTTCTGTTAGATGACAGCTGATTTCAATGATATTATTATAGGTGGCTGTTATATTTATCATTTGATATTTGCTAGAATTTTCCTCGATAAGCCCACATGGATCGGGTAAAATTTCCATCTTCTATACCTTTGGCAAGGAGTTCATAGAACTTCTAGGCTGAGCTCGCACCGCGTAACCTTCCGATGGATATGTGCGTTGGTTCTTGTTTTGTGCTTGTACTCGTGGTAAGGTCTTTTGAGTCCTGGGGCATCGTTGGTGTTTTACCCTCTGCGTATCGAATCCCTTTGTTTTCGAACTCGATTACCTTATACTTCAAACTTGGTTACTAAAAGGTCCCATTTGTGGCCTTGTTAAGGAAATCAAATTTTATTTTAATGTTTATTGACATTGTTTGAATTATATAAAAATTACTAACGACTTTTGGGTTTAGTCTTCCCTTATATTATGTAGAGAAGTTGACGATTAGGATAGGTGTTGTTGGTAGAATAATGGCCCTTTCTCGTGTCTCTTTTGTACGCTTTTGGAAAAGTGGATTTGTTTGGGTTAACTAGTACTACGTTTAAGAAATCCTATAAGAAGGTAGTGGTAAACTCCTTGGTTAAAACTGAAACTATAGTTGTGTCCTTTTAAGGGCGTCGAACCCATATTACTATGAAGCCCCCCTGGAAGAATTGGATAACGTCATTTTGCTTCGCGCCTACGATCATAATTAGTATGCTTTGTATTCTCTTGGATCCCTTTTGTTGGATGGAGTAAATTTTGGATTCCAATCACGTAACCCATTGGATTACATGAAGGAGATATCAACACTCTTGACCTTCTTGTTCCTAACCCATAAGGTCTTACCTTGTTTTATGTGATTTTGTTCTTACTGGTATTTTGACTTTCTCCTTGCTGGATGGTTAGATTTCTTTCCCATGCAAATAATTTTGGAGTTGTGGGTTGTGTTTTAATCCATTTTTGAATTAGAATTTTCCTTTCTTGATATTGTTAAATGTTAGCTTATCATTGCAATGAGTAGCCTTAACATGCTCGATTCTCGTAAACCGATTCGGCTAGTATTTGTGTAGATGGATTATGTGAGTAGATTAAAGGAAAGAGTTGTAAAGGTTTCATCAGTGCAATTTATGAAGTTCCTTGTAAAAATGTCCAATGTGTTGTAAATTGTGTAACATTGCTTGTAAAGAGAGTTGATATGACCTCTTGCCTTGTATTGTTTGGTAATGGTGAAATAAAGCATCTTGTTCTTGTGTAGTTAAGCTTGAAATTATCCTTGTGAGAAATGGCATTCAATCTTTACATTGATATGAGTATTGTAAAACTTTGATCTTGAAGATAAATTGTTAAGTTAAATCTTTTAGATAAGACTTAGTGACAATATTTTATAAGTAAAGTAAAATGGGTTAGTTAACCCTTAAGAAGCTAAACAAATAATAATTTTATATTCAACAAATAAATGCAGAGGTGATCTACTTGAAATCAAATAATTCCATGAGTGATCAAAATGAAACCATCCTTTGGGAAGTAAATTCGTTTTTTTATATAAATTGATATCCCTAGCTAACTAGTGAACACTACCCCTTTTGGATGAACTCTTAAACAAGCTTAAGAGAAAACAATGGTTATTTTCTGGAAGATAAAAGATTTAGCAAGTAGGAGAAGACTTTAAGTGAACTACTCTTAGGTGTATAAGAAATTAACTCGAGTTGGTGAGATGAATTTGTGCGAATCATATATTGATTCCTTAGAAAACTTATGTCATGAGCTAAAGGGTGTCTTACTAAAATAAATAACCCCCAACCATTTCTTACCGTGGCTTGCCCTAGTTTTGTGAGTGTGTCATGTGGTTGGACTTCCATGTTGTCTCGTCAAAAGAAAAATAAATTGTCCTTGATAGGTGTGAATGTTTCCAAAGTCTTGCCTTTATGGCCATCCTTGTATCAAGTTGTTCACAAGGTTAGTCAGAATTGGTAACCTTGCGCCATGTTATGTGTCGCAAGTCAAAAAAAGTTATGTTGTGTGTTGCCATGTTATGTGTCAAGCAAGTCAAAAAAGAAATGCTTGCATTTTCTTCTTATTTCAACTTTGTGTTGTCCATTGTGGAGGTATTTCTTTGTGTTGTCCTTGTGTTAGGTATTTTGGTGTGTTTGAGGAGGAGTTTGGGTTGGAGTGCCCACATAGTAAGAGAAATGCTTGCATTTTCTTCTTGTTTTTACTTTGAAGAGAGGAGCCATAAGGTTGGGAGGCATAAGAGTGAATGGAGGGATAAGGGGTACTTGAGGGAGGCATAAGAGTTGTTAGGGGTATTGTGTTTTGCATTGGAGGCTTTTAGGTGGCACCCATTCCCATTGGGAGGCATAAGTGGCCTCCCCATAGGTCTTACTCTTATGGATTTCTTGGTAAGCCTTGTGACTTGTTGTTGTGATTGTTTTCCCTCTTGTTGTGTTGTTGATTTTGTTTTGAAGGATTATGGAATGAATGTGAAATTTTATGTTGAGTTATGTGGAAGCTAGTAGTTGCCATGAGTTGGATTTTTCTCCCATTGTGATGTGGTTGGGGCTCGGGGGCCAATGGAGAGGATGGCTTCTCTTCTCCATTGGGTATCTTGGTTGGGAGGAGAGCATTGCCTCTCCCCTTATTTTGTTGTGAATCAAGCAAACTATTGGAGGAGCTATCTTGTTGATGTTTGAAGCATTGGAGCCTTGTTGATGACAATGTGAAACCACCTTGTGTTTTTACCCACCTTGAGTGGAGGAAAAATGTAATATTGCTTTGTATTTTAGCTTCCATCATTGTAAAATGATCCCACATTAAGTGGAAAATGTTGTAACAAGTTTTTGAAGGAAAGTTGTTTTGAACTTCATTAGTAAGGTTGTAATGTGGATGGAATTAAAAGTTGCAAGAAAGACAATCCATTTATTCTCCTTTAGCTTGGCTTGGAACCTCTTATAAATGTGTTGATCTTGTTGAAATGTTGGTAGTTCTTGTTTAAAACTTAATGGGAATATTGTTGAGAACCTCTTGAGGAACGTTGGGAAATTTACAAAAAAAAATGTATGTGTATTGAATTTCATTTTGTTACTTAAAAAGATGTATTGAAAAATTGGAATATTAGTGTATATCCATTCTTGTATTGTTGATGGAATGACTTAAGTTTTAAATGGTTTCCAATATGCCAATAAAAAAAAAAAAGGGTTTAAGCTCTAGTTCTATTATGTTTTTTCTTCATTTATGAATCCATTGTAAAACTATTTGCAAATTGTAGAAGGAAACTAATATTTTAAATATTACTCATATTAAGGTAATACAAAAATTAATGAATTTAGTATTATCAAGTTATATTAATATTAATATACTATCAATATTTCTTTTAAATTAACAAAAGCAGGCTAGAATAAACTGTTGCCAAATAGATAATATTAAATATATATTTAAAGCAAAACCTACGGCATGGCCGTAATAGGTCTGCAACCAAATCCACGCATGAACTGTCTCTTTTTGCAAAGTGAACTGCCCTCCATCAATATGCTGTTAAGAAACAGATCCACCTCTGAGAGACTCTCTTCCATGAGCTACCTTGTTGGACAGGCAAGGTCTCAATAGAAGATCTTGTAATAAATTTCACCAGGTCTTCTAGTACGCCCTCACTGTCCCTTAATCGATTTTGGTAAAAATATCACGAAGGAGAACTCCGAATTTTGAGGGTGCATTCGATACTGAACAGATAACCACGTTGGAACCCAGGTTGCATTGTAAATTTAGTAGTGATTGGATAGTTCTCGTGAGGGTAGGACGTGGCAGTGGGAGGGGCTATACTGAACGGAGCTCTCACCAATAGCCACCTAAAATCAGTACCCTGATGGGATAAAATCAGTTCAGCTGTTACAAAAAAAAAGGCTTGGCACGCGAGAGAAAAAAAAGGTTTGGTTTGGTGAAAGGATGCTTCTGCTTGTTGCTGTATTGTTTTTGTGGGCAGAAAAAGAAGACAAGATAAGGGATTTGGAGGCGTTGCTTTCAGTAATAATGTCTAGCGGTAATGATTTTATCTTCTGTTTCTGTGCGCCGGTGCTACGTGCACTGTAACCTTTGCTGACACCCAATGTAAGTGGAGGTAACTCACCTATATCACGTGCCCGTAGCTCCTTCTATACCACCATTCCTCTGTCCTCACGTCTAGGGCCGAATAAGACTGTCAAACCACTGCACTCACCTGCTGTAGCTTCTTCTTCTCCCTCCCTTCTTGCTCGCACGGTGCAGGTGAATAAAACAACATTTACACCTACTACACTGGTCTGTAGCTTCATCTTCAACCACCACATTAATCCGCGCATGGCAGTGCCAAGTATAAAAATGGAAGAAGGTTGATTGTGAAGATATTGATTTGTAAAATCTAAGTGATTAAATGAAAGATGCGACCAGGTTGTGTTGCTTGCACGCAAGGAGAGGAGGCATAATGCTTTGGCAGGTGGCCATTAAAGCCACCCACCTCCACCATGTTTTCAAACTTAAAATTGAATGATTTTGTTTTCCCACCGATAAAATTCTTGCCCCTTTGTTCAAATTTCAAATTTATGTTTAAGCATAAAGAGTTACTTAATGTAAATTTTGATGAAGTAAGCTATGTTTAATCATGATAACACAAGCACTTCGTGGACAATGTTTTCTCGGTGTGAAACCGTTATTTTTGTATCCGTCATTTTCGCAATGCAACGGAGGAGTATTCCTATTAGCCAATAGAATAAGTAGCCTTAAAATTCTCACATCTTTTGCACTTGCATGTTGTTGATTGGGTGTGAGTTCTCACTTGACAAATATTAGAATTAGTTCATATAAATGTATATGTAATATTTGAGTTGTGATATATAGAGTTACTTAATGTAATGTTCGTTGTAGAATTACGATCATGACACGAGAATAATTTTTCACCGACTCATGTTCTTAAGGTATTTTAGAGGCAAGATTAAATGACTCCTTGGATAATAACTGGCTCATGACGTCGAGCTCTGACGACAATGCTAGTGCCGAGAAGAACGTTAGGGAGTCTCTTTGCGACCTAACTAGATTTTTTTTTTTTTTTGTTGCATCCTGCCCTTGACACAATAACAAAGCGATCCGATTTAAATGTATTGCAATTCTAAACTGGTTCTCTTAATCTCGATCTTCAAAAAAAAAAAAATTTAGTCACATTTTCGGGTTATATGTTGTGGAAGTAGGTACTTTGATCGTCGTTTTCCTGGCGTTACAAGCAAGGAATGTTGTAAAAGTTGATTCGTGTTCACATTTCAATAAACAATCTTCCTCCCTCTTTAAGAGAAACATATTAACTGTTATTCCTCTTAAAATATTGCTCAAAAGAAAAAAAGAGGAGATATGCACAATCCATTGAGAGATGACTCTCGATATCACTGTGAATGTAAACCCTTGTTCCCTATAGTCTGTGTCAACTGTCGCTTTGTTGAGAGTGATTCCTTGTGACTTGTGAATTGTCCCCTCGATAATGGAGGCAATAGTACGTACTTGGGGTATGTTCCTAATTCTAAAACTCCATGAAAACAAATATTGGCAGATCTAGAGGCTTTTTCTAAAAGAATACACTATGTTACTCACATGTCTAAGGGATATGTTGACCAAACTTGCCTCACCCCACAAATTGCACACCAACATGACATGTTGACCAATGCAAAACAATACCTCACTCTCCAAATGGTCATCCTTCTTTTGTCCATATGTCATGTTTTTAACATGAGTTGTAATAACTTGTGCCATAGTCACATTCAATTTCTTAAGAATGTTCTTGCTTTATGAAATTTCACTTAGACATTCGTCGAAAAGAGATGATTAGAAGAGTCAAACACACACCTTTCCTCTGCACCAAAGCACAAATCAATTTTGGACATCAACAATTGCCAATTGTTTATCGTGGGATTCACATTTCTCAAATTAGACAACAAGTTATGGAACTTACCCGATCCACATTATTCCATTCTTGATGGAAAATCATGTCTAGAGTCACAACCGATGAAATTAAGTACACCAACCATAAAGGAAACCGAGATAAATATTGTATCTGTGGATGCACTTGCTTCAAATTAAGTTACACCAACCATAAAGGAAACCAAGCCAAGAAAGATTTTCCTTTATTCAGTTCCCAGAAATAGGTCCTCTTACCTTGGTCTAGGCTGTAGACACCTAAAATCCTCTTACGTAACCTTTAATGCTAAAATTGCACTAATTATCCTCTTTCTCGTCATTTTCGTAATAATTAGCACTTTTTGCTAATTATCTAACATTCCTCTTCATATTCATTAATTAATGACCTTTCGTTAATTAATTAGCCTTCTTATCATTAAATATGTCAATTAATGACCTTTCATTAATTAATATCCACTTCTACTTGGGTTAATTAATTATTATTAATTAATTACACTCGTAACTCTAAATCAATAAATTACCATTTATTGGATCAAATTCCTCTTTTACATCCCACAAATCATACTAATTTTCCTTTAATTAGCTTCTATAAGCTTACATCTACCTATTAATTAATCACCTTTGATTAATTAAAACATCCCCCAACTCCCATGACTTACTAATGACAAATTAAACTCTTCTAAATCAAGATTACCTTTTATAAAGAAACCTTATCCATTCCTAATCTTGTTTTACCTTTATCCCACATTCATCAATTTTCTAGCCTTGCCTCTTTAGGAAAGCTATATAAAGAACCCTCCTTCTTACCTTTCTTCTTGCACCATGCTTTGAATAATGAAAGACTAAGCATTTTGATCTTGAGCTATTCTCCATTGTTCAAAATAGCTTCTCCATCTAGCATCCTTTCTCTCTTATGGGAAGATCCAAAAGGGCCTTGTAGCCATTCTTGGTGAGATTTCATTCTCAATCCTTGAGATCAAGCAATAATCCACTTTGATTGTTTATGTTCTTCATAGGTTCATAGTTTAAGTTAGCAATCATAGAGAGTAGGAAATAGCTTAGCATGTAGTTTCATTTATGCATTGAAGAAGCATTTCCTTTAAGCTCTTATCTTGATGGTTCATTGTTTGATTAGCATTTACTTTTGAAGCTATGTAGATATTAGTTTCAATTTATAACTTAGTTAATAAAACATGAGCACATAGGCAGAACCAAAAGTAATAGGATAAATCCATCCCTTTTGTAAATGTGCCTCCTAATCACATCCTTGATTTGAGTCATTGAGTTGAGTATTGAAAAAATCCCAGACTATCAACAACAAATAACTTTTCATTGTTCATAACTCTATTAAATCTAGCCCACTCGGGCTAGGCTGTTCATCTCATAGGGGGGCTATTTTGGGAGCCAACACCCAAGTTGTGCCATTTTTGGGGATATTTAAAGTCATTTCATTGCTATATTTGAGTTTTGTGTGACTCAAGCTATTTATAGAGATTCTACATTTTTAAAGGTTCCATCTATTTCTAGAATTGGATATTCTAGTGGTGACTCCCTAAAGGAAAGATGGGATAGACTGGTTTCATCCCATTGTAACTATTGATTTGATATTTATTTTGCTAAATTGGAAGAATTGTGATCTTCTTTCAAATATGAACCCACAAAGAAGTTTCTTCTTGAGTTCAAATATGTTAGGATAAAGAAGAAGATATGGAATCTTGTAACTGATCAAAGTTTAAAGAGAAGTTGCAGATAAGATAATAATCTTGATATTCCACTGGTTGAGGATTCCTCTAACACATGAGATTTCTAAAGCAATTGGTAAGCCTAATCCTACTCTTTCATTTATTAAGGAGAACCAGGAATTTGATCTAGAATTTATTCCTTCCTCAATCTTTCATCAGAATTTTCAAGATCTATTAAACCAACAAAATCTTGTTCAACATTGGCTACACCATCATTTACATTCAATTCTCATGAAGAATAACATGGCTGACTGACCACCTAGAGAACCTTTCAGAATTAACACATATAAACCTATTAATTTTGATGACATGGAATTTTATCCAAATGAAGTCCCTAATGAGATTAGAATGAGATTTCCCAAGTTTCAAGGAAATAATGCTATCAATGGTGATCATCATTTAAATCTATTTCAAAATATAACAGAGGACTATGAGGTTGAGTTTGAGGATGTATGTGTGAAGTTGTTTGTACACACTCTAGAAGAAGATGCTCATGATTGGTTCAAATCCTTTCTTGATGGATCAATTGATTCATGATAGGAGATGAAAAATGCATTCAAAGTTTCATATGGTGATAAAACTGATCCAAGGTTTCTATTGTCTGAGTTTGAGAACATTAAGAAGAATCCCAATGATTGTGCCCAAGACTTCAATACAATATTCAATAAAACCTTGACAAGATTTCCTAAAAGTATAAGACCTATTGATGAATCTTATCTTATTAAGTATTCAAATGCATTTGATAAGAAAACAACATACTAAAAAGATAAAAATTCTAGAATTTCGAGACAATTTTATCATGGCTATCTAGATAGAAAATAATATTAAAGATCTTGGAAGGCCACCAAAAATAGAGGGTGTGAAGTTAGTTAATTCAACAAAGTCTCGGTTTGTAAAATAATTGACCTTGAAGAAGTTGTCAAAACTTTGGTATGGGTTGTTAAAGAAATTTCTTATAAATTAGCACGGGCGAAAAGATATTGTCTCCCAATCCTCATAATCAACATCAAAACACTGGACATAATATATTTGACAATCAAATTAAAGGATATTTTAGGGGAGAAGATAAAGGAAAAGGGAATATGGGTTCAGCTAACAAGCAGCGGAATTTTAGAGATAATAAAGTAGTCCTTAAACCTTTAGTGGCTAGAGTAGATGCTATTGAAGAAGAACATGTCATTGATTGGTGTGACAAACACTTGATACCCCATGTGCCTTGTGATCCACCTGCAAATTATGATAATGATGAAGCTGATTTTAATGATGTATGCATTATGGAATGTCAATTAGAATGTGAGCAAAATATATCTTCTACTGACCTCCTCTATGCCCGAACTGTACCTAATTTCTAGACTTGTGTTGAAAATATTAAGTCTATCCCTATTGAAATTAATGTCGATGTTGATATGGCCAAGGATTTTCAATTACCTAATAATGATTTTGAGTATTTTCGATCTTTCATGATTAAGAAGTATAATGGCGATGTTCCTTCTAATGAGGATAGAAAATTGTTGATTAATGTTGCAGTTGCTAAAGAAAAGGAATACAATCTTAGAAATACACAAATTAAAGGACCAACTCCTATATCCAAAGCTAGAATTCCTATTATTTCTAATATTCCCAAAAATTCTCCTCAGAAAAATGTTTTAAATAGAACTAAAATTCATCCCGAGCCAAGAATTTCTTCTCTAAACCCCACAAAAAGGAACCGTTGCCATCTCATAAAAATATAATAGTGCCTTCCAATGCTCCTCTTCCTAAGTATAATGTATGTGATATGGCTCAAATTTTAAGTCAAATAAATATTACAGTTCCCATTGTAGAACTGTTAAGGATCTCTAAGCATAAAAAGTGGGCCTTTGAGTATTTGGGATTTAAATAAGATGAGATTGTTACAAATAAAGAGCCTGTTAATGAGAAATCATCTCCCACCATTGTTGAAGCTGAGGTACAAGAAATTGAAGAAGATATGGAAACTCCTCCTGAGGTATATCTAGGAACTTCTTTAGTGGAAACACAATTGGATGTTGACCCCCGTTTTCACATCACTTATTATAAATGGGTGGATTTTACATAATTATATGTTTGATTTTGGAGCTTCATGTAACATTATGCCTCTTGCAGTCATGAATGAGTTAAACATTAAGATAACAGATGCTTTTGGTAGATGTTATGCTATGGATTCTATAGAAGTACCTATGTAGGGCTATGTTAAAGGATTGATTGTACAATATGCAGCACATCCAAGGAAGTACTTGACTATTAATTTTGTCATTGTTGACTACACTACCAAATGGGGAATGTTGTTGTCAAGAATGTAGGCAACTAGTGTGGGAGAAGCGTCCAAATGGATATGTTATAAGCTTCCATACCTTTGGAAGGAAAATTTGTCAAGTTTTATAGAGAAGATAAAATTCTACACCTCATTGAAGATATTAATAATGCTTCTTTTGAAGTTCTTTTTGCTGATGTAGACATGGAGAATTTTTAAGGAAATGTTGGATTTGAAGACCAATGGCTGAATAAAAATGTTCAGTTTGAAGACCCAGAAGTCTCATGGAACATTAATTTTGATGGAGCATGCTCAAGTAATGGTAATGGTGCAAGAGTGGTGTTGAGCTCTCCAAATAACGAGTCTTTAAATTTATCTTTTAAATTGAATTTTGAATGCACCCATAATGTGGCTGCATATGGAGCACTATTAATAGGATTAAAAATTTCTTGGAGGCTTGGGATAAAATACCTAATGGTTAAAGGGGATTATGATTTAGCGATTAAGAAAATTAGAAAATTATATGTAGCAAAAACTCAGAGATTGAAAAAGTATGAAAAATGCAGTATGAGATCTCATGAAATGTTCTGATTCATTTAATATTGAGTATCATGAAAGAAATCAAAATGTATTAGCTGATAGATTAGAAGTCTTGGGTTTACAATATGACAATCAAGATTTATCCCCTTATTGTAAGTTTTAAGTGAAAATGTTGGTTCGAGTCTTTATACCTGATAATATACAACACTAACAAGTATTTGATAATGATTCACACATTAACATATTTCTAAATTGCCAATATGAGTTCACTGAATAGATCATTGATTTGTATCCTATGATAGAGGTGTGTGATGAGAAAGAAACCCTCTTTGGTAAAGAAATAATTTAGTTAAAACCTAATGTATTCCCAAGATGATTAGTTAGTTTAGAATCTTCTGTTGATAGTACTGATAGAGTAGTTTGTAAATGTTCTACTTTTCCAAGAGATATAGTTGAGTGTCATTTGGGTTTAGGACAAGATCATATAAATGTGTGGCTAGTGATCCATAGGGATCCAAAATGAATCTACTTCATCAATTCAATCAACACTAAGAAGGAAAAAGTAAAGAAAATGAAGAAAAGGAGGTTCTGTCTGTATTTTAATAGAACCATAAGTGCAAGAGTTTTGTAGTGCTGGAATTGAGTTGTAGAAGAGAGAGCTTGAGAACAAAATAATCAATTAGTTAGGAGGAAGTGCAACACATTGTCAACTTCCTTTATCACTTATTGTAAAATCTGTATATTCATAAAATATTGAATTGGACGATAAAAGAAAAGGGAAGAAAGAGTAACCCTTCCCAACTGGCTTTCCCTCTCACTATGATTTTCTAGGATAAAACTCCTTGGCATGTGTGTGTTTAATTCATTTCTCTATGAAAATTCTAGTTCTAAAGCATAAGTAAATCAATCACTAGCTCATTTGTCATTTTCTATTTGAAAGTAGAACAACAATTTTAAATTGTTGTTTGTAGAAGTTCCAAAGTTGAAGGTTTTACATATCATTTTGGTATCAAAGCTAACAAGTATCTAAGGATGTGGTATTCTTTCTTGTGAATTGTATGATCGTGACAAGGTCCAAAGGCAAATAAACTTTACATTACTATCCAAACATTTATAAAGAAGTGGAAACATAGAATTCAGGGACAAATGGAGGAAGAGAACTTGGTTAGTAGAATCGAGATACTAAAAACCATGATGGATAGGATGTTTAGAAGACAAGAAGAACTTGAAATTTTGCAAAAATGGATTTTGTTAAGCAAGACTCCATGGACTCAGTGATTCTAGGTTTAGCCAAAAAATTTGGCATATGAAAGAGCCATAATGATGAAGAATATGATGAAGAGTTTGAAGAAGAGAATCCAATTACAAGAGAGAAGGTAAAATATGATCATGGTCCCTTTAAAGTTGAAACAAAATTTGAAATTAAGAGCTTTAAATGACAAGTAGATGTAAAGTTGCTTGATAAATGGTTAAAACAATTGGAAATCTATTTCAATGTCCATAATGTCATTGAGGCAAAAATGATCACCTTTGCACATCTCAAGATGGAGGCACACGCTCTGGTTTGGTGGGAAACCCATCTCGGCCACTTGTGAAAAGAAGAAACGTCTAATTGTGAAATTTTGGCAAGAATTTAAAGAATTGCTTAGAGCTAACTTCTATCTTATTGGCCATAAGACTTACTTTTTCAATGATTATTAAATGTCAAGTATTTTAGACAAGGTAGTGGTCAAAGTGTTTAGAATTATACTACGAAGTTTTAGGAGACAAGTAATGTTGCTGATTATGGACTTGAAGGATGAAGATATTCGACTAAGTATTTAGGAGGACTTCACACTCACCTTCTGGATGAAGCTAATCTCCACATAACCGGAGGATCTCAATGAATCTTGTGTGCAAGCATACTACATTATTGATGAAAATAAGTAAGGAGAAGTAGAGCCAAAGGAAAAGGAAAAGTAGTTGAAAAATCAATAGAAGAAGGAACATGGAAAACAATTAACAAAGGTAAGTGGAAAGGAAAGGTAAACAAGTTGCCACTACTTTAAATACTTTTAAATATCCCAAGAATTTTTGCGAAGAACGGTGATATCAATGGTTATAATGACACTACATGTTGGAAGTTGCATCTAGAGTTACATCCGAAGAACCAAACCAAGGACACAAAGAAATCCATGACAGCTGTAAAGACAAATGGGGAAGTGGAAATCAAAGATGACTCTAATGTAGATGAGAGGCTTGGATGCACGACCACCAACATGGACAATCGGGAAGAGGAGATGAGTTGACTATTCTAGATCAAATTCCAAATCAAGAGCACTAAGGTAAATGCTTTGGTTTATACCGGTTCTCAATGTAAGTTGATTTCTAAAGAAATGGTAAAGAAGCTTGGTATTTAGATATTTACATGCATCCAAACCCATATCCTTTGTGTTGGGTGAAGAATGGTGTTGAAATTCAGGTTAAAAAAATATGTAAGGTCAATTTTGGAATAAATTCCAATATATTGATGTATTAGAAGGCGATGTTATTCCGTTTGATGCATTTGATGTTGTTTTCGGGAGTCCTTACTTGTATATCAGGGATGTTATATTTATGAGAAGGAGAAACAATAGAGATGGGTCAAAGATGGGATCAACTACAACATCTTGGAACACCAATGTAAGTCACGGAGTTCTTATGGTGAGTGTTAACCAAACAAAGCGAATTACTCAGAAAATCATTATCGGTTTTGTTTACTTTTTTTAAAAGATAAACATGATGGGGTAGATGTTTTAGAGATTTATAACTAGGGGATAAAGGATTTGGATAGTATTATTCAATCTTTTCAGGAATTTTTTCAAGCTCTCAGAGGGTTACCATGAAAATGGGAGGCGAGCATGAGATTCGTCTATTTCTAGAGTCCCTTCTACCAAACATCAAGGTTGTATAGGAAATCCTTGTTGGAGAGTCTTGAGGTGAATGAAAAAAATCCAGGAGTAGCTACATTAGCCCTGTGGTGTGATATATCCGAGCACCAAACCATACAGTTCGCATATCATTATGGTGCCAAAGAAGGATGGTTCTTGAAGAATGTACATTGATTATCGTGTTTTGAATAAGATCGCCATTAAGAATAGGTATCCAATCCCCCGCATAGAAGACCTCTTGGAAAAACTTAAGCATGCAAAATTATTGACGAAGTTGGATCTCAAGTTAGGTTATAACCAAGTCAGAATGAAGGAGGATATATGGAAGACTTCCTTCAAAACAAAATAGGGTTTGTATGAGTGGTTAGTACTTCCATTCGGTTTATGTAATGCACCCTCTACATTTGTGGGATTGATGAATGATGTATTGCGGGATTTCATAGATTCATGTGTCATTATTTATCTAGATGATGTCTTAAGTTTTAGTGCCACATGGGAGGAACATCTAAGTCATTTGCAACAAGTCTTGCAAGTTCTAGGGAGAAACAATTGTTATGCAACATGAAGAAATGTGAATTTACTAAATAGTCACTTGTTTATCTTGGGCACGTGGTTAGAGGAGGAGAGCTACGATTGGATAGGAAGAAGGTGGAAGCCATCACCAACTGGCCAACACCAACATGAGCCATGAAGACTAGGAGTTTTGTGGGAGTAGTACAAAGACATGCGTGAAATTCATTCCGGGCTTCTTTGTGATTCGCAACACCTCAACACACGGTGGTCGAAAGTAAAGAGTAAGGGTTTTGACTGTAAGGAATAAGATAAATTCTTAGAGTTATTAAAGTACAAGATTTTTCACGCTCTAGTACTTTCTCTTCCTAAATTGCAGTAGCCCTTTGAAGTAGAGACAGATGTCAATCATTATGCAATGGGGGCAATGTTTCTTCAGGGAGGTAACCCGTATGCTATCATTCTAAAACTTTTACTTCAGTAGTTAAAGGATATTCAATATATGATAAGGAAATGCATGTAATAGTTTAGGAAATTAAGAAATGGAAGAATTATTTGTTGGGTAAAGAAACTTTTTGTGCACAATGGCCACAAATATCTCTAGTATTAACAAGCACAGTCTAAATTGCAGCAAGAACAACACTACAAATGGATGGGATTCCTCCAACAGGTCCATCTGGTTGTAAAATACAAGAAGGGTAGTGCCAATTTGGTGGGAGACAACTTGTCTAGGTCACCCACATAGGAGAAAATATCTTGTTTTTCCACTATCTATCGATCAAGACCTTCACAAAGGAAGCTTATAGAGAGAGGCATATGCCCAAGGAAAAGACTTTGAGGTGGCATTTCAGTCAGTTGCAGTCACAAGGGGCTGAAAGGAAGAGGATTGAAGATTGTTATCTCAAGGGCAGGTTGCTCTACCGATGGGGGAAGCTTTGTGTGCCGAAAGAAGAAAGACTTATATTGATGAGGAAATAACATACCTCGAAAGTAGCGGGGCATTTCAGTATTGGTAAGACCCTAACCCACTTGCAAAGGTACATGTATTGTTCCAATATGCAAGAAGAAGTATCAAAATTTATACGTGGATGTAAACATTTTTGTACTAGCAAGCCTAAGACTAGGAAGGAGGGTTTATATATGCCTTTACCAGTCCTTACTTTTCCATGGGAGGAAATTTTTATGGATTTTGTAGGAGGATTACCTATGTCTAAACATTGCCATGACTATCTATATGTTATTATTGATAGATTCCGCACTATGTGTATTCTTATGGCATGTAAAAAGACAATAAAAGCACATGAGGTAAAAATATTTAATTTGATAATGTATGGGTGCATTTTGGTTTTCCAAAGGCTATTTTTTCCTCGATAGGATTCCAAGTTCTTGAGGAAGTTTTGGACTACTTTTTGGGACAAGATGAATACCAAGTTACAAAAATAGACAACCTTCCATCCACAAACTAATGGATTGTAAAAGGTGGTAAACATGACTTTGGTGCAGTTGATAAGAGGATATAATAACAAATAGCCAAGGAATTGGGATGATTCCTTATCCTACATTCAACATTCTTATAATCGGGAAATACACACATCAACGATGAAGTCACCATTTGAAGCATGCTTGGGGTATCTACCTATAAATCCACTGGACATAAGTACAAGTTAAGAGGGATGAGGGAGAGACCACGAGACATAGAGGTGACTAGAGAAAATAGATTCATTGAGAGGATCCAAAAATCCATCTCAAAGTTAAAGAACATTTGGAGAAATCCCAATACAAGTACAAGGCTATACACAAACCAACACAAGAGAGAGCACAAGATTCATGTTAGAGACACAGTTTGGATTTACTTGAGCAAGGAGAGAATACAAGGTCAGTGAACGAAGCTCAAGCCACTATGATATGGGACCTTGACCATATTGGATCGAGGTTGGAGAAAATACTTTTGAGCTTGATTTTCCATCATTTATGTGGATGTACTCAGTACTGAATTGTGATAATTTACACCTATATGAGTCATCCATGTTTGATGAAGATGAAGAATTATAGTTTCTACCTTCCATAGAATATTGCGTCTTGGACTTACGAGGTGAGTTAAAGGAGGATGTAGTACTATAGTAGAAGGTCAGAGAGATGAGGAGAGGTCCATAGGAATCCTGGTAGGTTGGATTGAAAGGATGAAACCAGTGGTACTCGAAGGAGCAAGGAGGGAATTATTTCCTCATCTAATCCCCACTAATCTTTTGTGGGTATAAAATCCTCCTAGCAGGGAGGTGTGATCCATAAGGATCCAAAATGACTCTACTTCATCAAAGGTCAATCGATACTTTACAAGAAGGAAAAGTAAAGAAAAGGGAGAAAATGAGGTTATGTAAATGTATTTTAATAGAACATCCACTCTTTGCAGAGCAGCGGTTGCAAAACCACCACCCAACCTGGATGGCAGTGTTGTAACCGCCACCCAAATAGGGTGACGTTCATGTGATCACCAGTTTGCACAGGGTGGCTATCATGTCACTTTTGACAGAAAAATAAAATGGAAGCATGAATGGACATGGATTTGAAGCGTCCAACTTTGTCCCTTCCCTTCCATGACCTTTCCCATTCTCCAGTGCACGAGAGGACATGGGAGAGGCTATAAATACTTGGGAGGAGCAAAGGAATGGATTATCGGAAGCAAGAGACTTCATGGGAGTAAGTGCAAGAGTTTTCTAGTGCTGGAATTGAGTTGTAGAAGAAAGAGCTTGAGAATAGAACAATCAAGTAGTTGGGAGGAAGTGTGAGACATTGTCAATTTCCTTTCTCACTTATTGTAAAATTTGTATCTTCATAAATATTGAATTGGCCAATAAAACAAAAGGGAAGAAAGAGTAGTTTCCCTTCCGTCTAGTTTTCCCTCTCACTGGGGGTTTCCAGGATAAAAATCCTTGGCATGTGTGTGTTTAATTCATTTCTCTCTACAAATTCTAGTTCTAAAGCATAAGTAAATCAATCACTAGCTCATCTGTCATTTTCTATTTGAAAGTAGAACAACATTTTTAAATTGTGGTTTGTAGAAGTTCCAAAGTTGAAGGTTTTATAGATCAACTAGGAGTAATTTGAATAAGAATGAAAGAGAGGCTTATACTAAGCTATTAAGAAACTATCAAGACTGCCTTGCCTGGTCTTATTCTGAGTTAAAAACATGTAGGGGGATTTTTTAAGCATGATATACCCTTGGCACCCCACATTAAGCATTTCAAATAGAAGAATAAGCCCATTAATCCCATTCTTGCAACCAAGATGCAAGAATTGACAAAGCTAAGGGATGGTGGGATAATCTAGCCCACTAGATACTCTTCATGGGTAGAAAATTTGGTACCAGTAAGGAAAAATAATGGAGACATAAGGATTTTTTTTGGATTTTAGAAATATTAACAAAACTTCACTTAAAGATAATTATCCATTGCCAAAAATAAACAATTTATTGTAAAAGGTAACATGATCAATGTTTGTATTTACATTGGATGGATTTTCTAGATATAACCAAGTGGTAGTGAAATTATAAGAACAATTCAAAACTTCCTTTGCTACCCAATGGGGAATGTATGTCTATACTAGGATGTCATTTGAATTAATGATGGATTTTTTTTTTTTTTTCAAAGGGCCATGGATGTGGATTTCTTTGGTCTTATCAATGACTTTATTGCAGTATATCAAGATGATATAATTTTTTTATAAGAAAAGGGTGACCACTTGGGGCACCTTGTAAAGATGTTGCTAAGTTGTCGAGAGTTTGTAATTTTACTAAATCCTAAGAAGTGCCATTTTGGCATGCAAAAGGCAAAGCTGATAGGACATATTGTGTCATAAGAAGGATTCATGATTGATCTAGAAAGGGTAAATGCAATCAATAAGGTTCCCATCCCCATTTCGAAAAAGAAATTTAATCCTTTTTGGATATATAAAATTTGTGATAAGTTTCATCTCTATTTTGTAGAGATCACTATCCCCATCACAAGTATGCTGAAAAAGTATCAAGTCATTAAGTGGGAAGAAGGGGTTGTCTAAGAATTTAAGGGAATAAAGGAGGCACTCAAAAATTCCCCTATATTAGCTAGTCCTCCGATTAGAAAAGTATTTTCAAATGTT